>CAJNSZ010000184.1:0-127960 GCA_905329745.1 Rotaria sp. Silwood2
ATGCGCTTTCAGAATATATACTTACTTTTGTAATAACTTGTTCCTATATTAAAAATATATTTGAAAAATAAATGAAAATAAACAAAAAAACATTTTTCCGGGCAATATGAAGATGAGGGGGCCTTTACTGGGCTTGAATTTATTTTTATCAAACAAGTGCAATTCAAAACGTACATATATAGATTTGTAGAGAATTTCACGGGCTACCCGAATATATAATTACGTTACTCAAAATGTTAATTTATAATGATGATATATCAAGAATATCGTGTGACACTATTTTTTTCCAGGAGGATATATACATCTTAATACCATTATTATTAACATTGGAATAAAATTGACTATTCTTTTTTCAATATGATTGCCGATTGTTGTATATCTCATCTTTTGTTTATATTTTTTTTTTGTCATTTTGTTTTTATGAGCAATGATGAAAAGACGATTTGATAATAAAACATGAGAGTCTAGGAAAGAAGCACACGAGGAAAATTGCGCGCGGGAATCTTGCGCACGGATATTTTGCGCACGTAATATTGATATCTCGTTTTCATATGAATAAAAGTCAATTGAACAAATTAGCAGAAATAATTTATTTTTGAAGATTAATTGTAATATTAATAATTAGAAGTACAGTATAAAAAAGAGCTATTGTTCACTACTGTACAAATACAATATCACTATTTAGTGTTTCTATTCCTAATGAAAATACTTAATCTAAAGTTATATTATGTGCTAGCGCACTTATATAAGAAATAAATTGTTCTGACTTTCCCTGTCCATGTGTGTCCTTTTATTTGGGACGTTATTTTTCAAAAATGAGCTTAGCTTGATTGGATTAAAGTATTAAAAGGCTTAAACGTGTATTAGTTACAATTCGAAAATTTTTGAATTAGACTATGTTCCATTTTTGATTTATCTCTAGATTCAGTATATTAAGCTTGAATTCAACAGAGCTAGATATTTTTGCACTTCTCTTCGCCTTTTAAACATTGTTCATGCAAAGCTAATAGTCTGATATTTCGTGCTCACAGCATCTGTGCGCAAGTTTCCGTGCGCATCTTTCTGGATCCCAAAACATGAACAAGCATAACTTATACTAGAAAAGCAGAGTACTGAAAACTAATTTTCGATTTTGCATATCCTTTTAAGTCGGTAAACTTACCAAGGAACAATAGACACTATCACGCAAAACTGCATCATACTCTCGAGATCTTATTCACAAAATTAAAATGTTCCATGACTTGCAGACATCAGGAATATCTTTTCTAGAACCTCACTCCAAGTTTTAATTATACTTGGTCAAGAATTGAAATTCTTCAAACTATATTTCTAAATACTTTTCTTAGGATCCAATGAGAAAACTTTAATTCCTAATCTGTCTGAATCTATGCTGTGAAGAGTAGAATTTAACTTCATCGTTTCTCCACATGTTTTCCAGTATCTAGAACGCATTTGACGTAGTCAATTATACGGTATACTGTCCACTTTGCCGGAATTTCACCGGTTCAAGAGCATTCTGTAACCGGTTCGGACCGGTTTGGATTTTTGTCCGTCCGGACCGGATCGGTTTTTCGATTTCTTACCGGTTCCAGCTCTGATTCTTAAGACAGTAAACCAAATTATTTTTACAATAATACATTATTTTAAGGTTTAATTGTTTCGGTTATCATTCAAGTGAATACTTGTCATCATAGCTTACTGATAATCTTTTTAGAACTGCAAAATACAACCATTCGAATTGATGAACAAGTTAGCTATTTAACGCTGTGTTTGTTTTTAATCGATTTTCGTAACTCATTGTTGATCAAATGAAATTTATTTGATGACATCAACTTTTTCAACTGCAAGGCACGCAATAAAAGTTTGTTTTTTTATTCATAAACTTTCAAAGTTATTTATAGAATCGATTTCAATTGAATAATTATTTATTGTAACAAGCGCCGCATTTTTCTTATAAAGATGGTAGAGTACTTTTATATGAGATATGACAGTTACTTTACCGGTTTCTTTCTTTTTTACTAGATTTTATGTGTGTAGTAGTCATAGAAATATAAACACACGGAAAATAAAAAGGAAAATAAAGGAATATTCATTCGTCTATTTTGTCGCCTCTTGTGAAAAGGAATCATGCTTACTCTTCCACAAGCCTTTTTTCCTTTTTCCGGACAACCTTTATAACTTTTTGAGAGGAAAAAAATATCTTATTCGATGTGCATGACTTTTTCTCTGTTCTTTCTTTGATTTATTTATAAAATCTATTGTAGAATTCTTTTCTACTGAATTTGTGACGGATACACACTCAATTTTTTAGCTTCAGTTTTCAAAAAAAAGGAACCATGAACCATGCACAAGGAACTTTACAAGTAACAATTGTTGAAGCTCGTAAATTAAAAGACACAGATATTGTTGGTAAAGATGATGCTTATGTTGAACTTTATTTGGATAAAGATTATAAACAACGAACAAAAACAAGTAAAGATACCAATAATCCAACATGGAATGAAACATTTTCTTTGTAAGCTTTATATAAGATTTCTATACATTGTGTATATTATATTATTTAGTAATTTGCACAAACATCAAGATGAATTACATATACATGTTTATGATGAAGATATAGCTGGACGAGATTCAATAGGTTCAGCAACGATCAATTTAAAGAAACATGTTTTTGGTAAAGGTCGTTATGATGAATGGGTCAAATTACCAGCTCATTTAGGTCTTGGTTCACATGGAGAAGTTCATGTTATTATTGAGCATCGAGTAAGAAAGACCTTCATCTTTATAAAAATTTAAGCTGATTATCTGTTTTTTTTTCTGTTTTAGCCATAGAATAAATTTATTAATAAACCAGCTTCAATTAAAAAACGTTCTTTTATTCAATTTTTTGTTGTATCTTTTGTCATTTAATAAATCGAACCCATTAGCAAATAATTGTAATAAACAGTGGAATCTTATATAATTAACTACTACTTATATATAATATTCGATTGAATTTTCTAATTTCTTGTTTCAGCAAGAATTGTTTGGAGGAGAAGAACAAAACAGTAATTTCATTTTTGTATGAACAATTCTGTTGTCTGACAAGAGATAATTGCGAGACTTGTTTACTACTTTGTTATCTTCCTACATTTAAGTTTTTGTCAATAGATATAATAAAATTCTATTCAACATAAAGACTTTCCAATTGTCTCTTTTACGAGACGATTACAGTTGAAAGTCTCTATGCTCTTTGTATAGAGGACAGCGCCTTAATATAAATCTTTTGTTTATAAGATCAAGACTAATACGACTTACTTTAGATCATTAAGACGTGCCAATGATTGACAACAAAAATCGAAAATGACAGAAAGTATATAGTATTTAGAGGTATAAGCTGATCGACTGAACCAATGTGGTCGTCGACGGCTCCGAAATTTTAATAATATCTTGCTTGCTGCTACCAATGCTCTAGCAGTCCAGTCACTTCACCGTCATTTTTCTGAATAGTTGCTGTAAATTTCAATCGACACCGCTATAACATTAGTATAGATTTTAAATTTTTGACAATTTTCAATACTCAAGAACAATTTTAAAGAATACACGCGTCCAGTTTCTTATCAGTATGTTCTCTATTATCATTTTTTTCTCCTTCATTTCAAAATTTCTCAAAACGAAGAAAATTTAAAAAAGAAAGCATCGAATACTTTCCGTCGCCACCGATTAGTGCATCGGCTTACACTTCAAATAATGACATTAGACATTCATAAAAAATCCACCGTGATACAAATAGGAGTCACTTCTCTACAGTCTGACTCTTCACAACATTACTCTACATATAGTGTTTTCGACGCTTGTATTAAAGTATATTCGATTGATTCGTAGGACCATAACTGTAAAAATAAATGTCCCAGATGATTAACAACGGATTAATAAATGTGATTTGTTCTTGATATTGAAAATGAAATTTCGTATATTAATTGAATGTTACAAAGTAAAAACAGTTCTGTTTGCTGCTATTTTTGTAAATTACCGACAAGTTCTTTGTTGTACCAAACAATTCCAATAAATAATCATTACAGTTTTTTTCATTTAAGAGTCGAATGCATTCTGTACATTTTTACGATTGTTTAGAATCTCGAATGAAATAAGATTTCTTCCCTCATATGTGATTATTATTGATAGAGCATCACTCGACTATCAGTGAGTCAAGAAAACTTTTAAAAAACTTTGTAAAATTAATTTTGAACAGACAAATACTTGGAAAAATGCGATTTAATACTAAATCACACTTTTCTTTCAATTTAAGCAGATAAAAAATGCAAGAGAATTTATATTTTAAAACATTGATGGACATAAAAGAGATCGGTTTATATAATGACCAACACAAAATGACTAATAGGGTTTGGTTCCGTTTCATCGATACTTGTTATTTAGCAGTATTTTATGACGAAAAAAAAACAGATACAACTTTGTATTAGAGAAAATAATTGTATTAATACAAATGAGAACATAACTGAATAGTTCATAAGATAGTGGCAACAAAATATTAATGTATTGTTTTGTCGATTGTTTCACCAATCTTATTAAAATATTTATCTAATGACAAACAACCTTTTTCATAGCGTTTCATGAAATCAAGAATTCGTTGATTCCGAAGAATAATGTTTTTATTTCGTAAAGGCTTGTTCATATTGTAGGCAACTTGTTTCACAGTGAACATGTTGAACGTATAATCTTTCTTTAATTGATCAATCACTACATACAAGTTTGGATTGAAAACGGCAATATTTGCATTAAGTTAGTGGTACCAACCCTCAAATGCAAGTGTGTACTGGAGTAGAAAAACTCAATACTTTCATGCACAACCATACCTGCTAATCGAAAGCGTTTTTCTATTCTTTTTACTGATTGTAACGTTCGTTTATTAAAAATATCGGATAGTGTCATTACTGTTTAGTTTATTTCTTTCTCTCCAAGGCAAGATTGTTTCAGTACAGTTCTGAAATTGTTCAGAAAAATGTATGTCGACAAAATGGACTAGCTAAGAGGGTCTAGATGAAACGAGAAGATATCAATTAATAGTATGTTCTTTGAAATTGTAGTGCTCTAAAACTCAACTTCTTCTCTTCTGTGCTGTGTTAGTAAATGAATGAAAACTACGATTGAATTCTTAATTACATTTTGCACGTGTCTATCTTTTTGAAGATTTACACAATGAACTTTAACATGATACACTAACTCAAATGCCCGTTGTGTTCGATAAAGACAAAATAAAAAGATAGATATAGTGAAAATGAAGATGACTGAAACTAAAAAAAGAGTTTACATCTTTCTAAAAAGTCATTTCGATTAAATTAAAGCTTATACATATTTTTAGTTTAATCTTTTAATATATAGGGTGTTTAGAAAGTAACTTAGCAAAGAAAATTTTGAATATCTCCGCCATATTTCGACCATGTGGAATGAGATTTTTACCACTGACAACGTGTTTTCATTTCATATTTATAAGAGAATCGTTCTCAAAAATTGTTTTAAAATAATACGGTTGACTTTAACAAAGATCAATAGCATTTCACGAATTATAAAAAATTAATATTGTAGTGTTGTTAACAGATTCTTGCTGCTAATGGCTGGAGCTTTCAAGGTGCACTAAGTAGCTAAGCATGCGTCTGTAGTATCAATATGAGTCCGGGCGACACTAGTGTAAACAATTAACCGAAAAAGTTAGATATTATTTATTCTTGACTAAAGGAATAAATATATATCGTTTTTTTATAGTTTGTGAAAGGTTACTGTTCTTTGCTACAGTCAATTGTAAATACTTGAAAACGATTTTTAACAATGTTTCTCTTTTGAATATAACTTATGAACATTACTTTATCAGTAATAAAAATATCAACACGAATAGTCGAAATATGGCGAAGATATTAAAATTTTTCTT
Source organism: Rotaria sp. Silwood2 (assembly GCA_905329745.1). Classification (NCBI taxonomy): domain Eukaryota; kingdom Metazoa; phylum Rotifera; class Eurotatoria; order Philodinida; family Philodinidae; genus Rotaria; species Rotaria sp. Silwood2. The sequence continues at coordinate 5,924 of CAJNSZ010000184.1, forward strand.
CGTTGAATATCTTTCTGGATACTACATATATGGGGGTGAGCAGTGTGACCGGAGGCCCCAATTCTTTTTTTGTCGCCCTGCTTCTATAGAATTTCAGAAAAATGATTTTTTTACCAGTTATACTACTCGTATAATGCTGATGATCTGCCAAGTATAAGACGTCCATTCCTTGTCTAAAAGCAAAATAATCACAGTCATCAAGAAAAATGTTTTGCTCTTGATGAACAGATTTTTCGAAGACTTTAATTATTTTGGTTTTTAACAAAGTATGAGCGTCTTATATTTGGCAGATCATCAGCATTATACGAGTAATATAACTGGTAAAAAAATCATATTTTTCTGAGATACTATAGAAGTAGAACGACAAGAAAAGAATTGGGACCTCCGGCCAGACTGTTCACCTCCATATATATAATTATAAATGTTTATATTATAAATAAAATCCAAATGGTTTATGCGAGTGAACTACACAAAAGATCTCAATATATTAACCAACAGCTGGGGAGACATTTTTCAGCATTGTAGAGCATGAAATACGCACAATACAAGTTCTTGTTCTGTTCTCTTCTTTCTTCCACATATATTCATACATAATAATCCATCATACGATGCCAGCATCAATATTTATATTCGTCTTTTCTTTCTTTGTCATACCCAACCGCTTTTTTTCTCTCTCTCTTTCTCCAGTTGGCATTTGTATAAGAGAAGAACAAGTAATTTTTTTCTATGTGAATGCTTTAATGTATATGTATTAACATCTGCGTTTTTTTGTTCGATGAAATTTTTTCGTATTATTTTTTATCCATTATATCATCGGCGACGTCGAAAATATTATTTATTTTTACTTATATTAATTATTTTAATAGTATCTTCATATACATGTTATTGGTGTAATGAAATAAATTCTTATAATCATGATATTGAAAAATTTGAAAAAGAACCCGGAGAGTTTCGAAAACACACTCGGAATGATAGTCTTGAAAAAAATCATCCAATCCTTCTGAAATTTATTCAAGATCCATATAATATAAATGTATGGGGTATTATCACTGAAGCTAATAGAAAATATCAACAAAATAAAAATAAATATCTTGTTTATTCTTGTCCATTCATGTGTGGAGGTAAGAATTTGACTTTTTTTCAATAATAAAAAAAAAATTTTAATAAATTAGGCTGGGGTGATCGAACTCGTAAAATTGTTGCAAGTTTTTTACTTTCACTTGCTTTGAATCGTACATTTATTATTGATATGACATGGCCATGTTCAATTGAACGCATATTAACTTCAAATTTTATTTCTTGGTCTATATCGTCACACAGTCATATTAGAAATATTTCATCGTCAATTAATATTACTTCATTATCTTCCAAAAATTACAAAATATTAAAATCATATCATGAAGAATATTCTGTACTCTATATTCAAACAAACAATATTGCATATTTTGATATAGTAGCTCGCTATCCGGAATTTTATAAATCGTTATTTAATCGTTTTAGACTCAAACAGAAACATATTGATATTATTACATTATATCCTTTATTTTATGAATTACTTATTAAATTACAACCACATTTACAAGAAAAATTTGATCGACTGAATTTGAATAAGTATCCACTAGGTAAGCAGAAAATATCAAAATCAATTTTATCAGAAAATAAAATCTCTTTGGATTAAAATCTCAAAGATATTTTATGCTGAAGTAATATTTTATTATTAATAATGATAAACTAATCATAACATTTTCTTTAAAAATAATTGAACTAAATTGCATATTTTGTGTAGAGACAAACATAGACAAAGGTCCGTTATTGTGTGGCCATTTACGTATTGGTCGTAATCCATCAAATCCAAAAGATATGGTATTTCCTCGTCGTGAACGTATGAATATAACTGTTTTAAAATTTCTACTTGAACGTCCTGGTCGTGTATTTATTACTACTGATTCTGCTGAAGTTCAACAATTGGCTCGAAAATTATTTTCAACAAAAAATAATGAACCCACACGTTTAATAGAAATCAATGGTACAATTGCACATATTGATCGTGATTGGAATTATTTAGCATGTGAAAGTTTAGAAAAGACAATTTTAGATTTTCATGCATTAAGTCATTGTGATTTAGCTGTTATTTCAAAAAGTTCATTTGGACATTTAGCTGTCATGAGGAGAATTCATCCATATCATGAATTATATCTTTATTGTGATGGAATTAAAAAAATCAATAATCCTGATGGTTATAATAAATATAAATATTCAACATGTTAATGCATATTTCTCTATTATGTTCTTTAGCAAGAGATCGACAATCATACAGTTTCGAGTTTATTCATTTCTCATTTTAGTCAACAATTTTATGAATTACCTAAGCAAAACCCTTCTTTGATGACACTAAATACGTGTATTACGAAAATTGTTTGAAATAGAAGAAATCTATAAAACTTAAAATATTAAAAAATATCAAGCGAAATCAGAGGAGAAAAGTTACTGCTACCGGCCAATAACCTCATTAAGTGATTGGTAATGGTAGGTTTAATTTATGAGTTTGGTTTTCTCTTTAGAGAAACACTATTCCAGAAAAATAATGATATCCTAGAAAGTTTGATTATAGAATCTCAGAACTGAGGAGTCTGAATTTGTGAACAATTCGTCTATAAAGAGTCCTAAAAATTTCCAAAAAAGTTAGTTAGAGATTCAGATTCCTTGGCTATTGAAACTTTGAACTAAGCTTTATAGAATATCATTATTTTCCTGAGAAAATTTTTTACCAAGAAAAATACCAATAGCGAATTTTTCCCAACGAGTTACTTGATAACCTAAGGGTACATTCCTTCTTCATCTAATGAAAATGATATCCTTTCATACAGAAACAAATTCTAAAAAAAAAAAAAAGTTTCTATTCTTCAGCGCTGTACAGTTATTGGATGTGATTTACCATTATTTTCGAAAACTGCTATAATGATAAACCTTTTCTTTTTGGAATGTATTTTGAAATTTTTCAGATCTTAAGGTGCAAAACAAAATGAAAACTAGGTAGTTTGATAGAACAATCAACGTTCTATTGACCGATATAAAAATGACAAACCGTCTAAGTTATGCAATATATTTGATGAACTGTTATTTGCAAGAACTTGCATATTCGCTTCTATTTTCTGATATTAATGTCGAATTTATTCGCATCCAAAGTTAAATATAATATTCATGCACATGAATTCTTTTTTTATAGTTTTGTTACCCTTTTCTTAAACTAAAAACCTATTCACTGTATATTTATATTTCATGTTTTATTAGATGAAAAAGGACAATCTCTGAACGTCATCAATAATCTATGCGAGCAAATTAAAAAATGTCATCACTCCAAAACATAAATCACAATTACATTGTCTTTGCTCCTTATTCAAAAAATAAACTAGAGTCTCTTTTATTTTACTATATTAAATCAGAATTAACAAAAAAACAAGTATTTCACAATTATATAAAGTTAAAGTGGCAAGTGATTACTGATATCGGTTTTTTAATTAATCTATTATTAAACTTGAGCATTTCATTTAGTTTTGAATATCATGAGAAATCTTTACAACTATTAATATAGTGTACTTGTTTTTTTTTTAAGTTTCTAAAAGCACGCAATCAACAAATGAATATGTTAGAAAGAAGAATTTCCTTCATTGCTGTGTTAGCAGCATTTTTTTTCTAATACTTTTGCTGCTTGAAACCAAACGTTCGAGAGGATCATATTTGATGACGGAGGTTTTATAAGTGTTTATTCATCGAGGCATTTAAGTTCTCCATAAATTGATATTCAATATAGATACATAAATTGTTTAGAAAGTTGAAAATACCTGTACTTTGCATCAACCAAAAGATTCATTGTTTCACTTTTGATTATCATCAATATCTCAAACATAAGAAAAAATAAAATGCTTCTAACCAATAGTGCAATGTCTTGGTTTTTAATATATATCAATGACTTTTTCTTGACGGGATTGTTTCTCATATATGCGTACGTATCATTCTTTTCTTTTATTTCCAATTTCTTCCTTATTTGGGAGTGTGTGACTGTGTGTATGGTTTGAATATACGTAGATAATCGAAATAATCACACCCAAACTTCTTGTAGGTTTGGTTGAGGATGTGCTGGTTCAGAAAATTTATTTTAATGTGAAAAATACATAGAGATATAGTCTTAGTCTTTGGCATTGGGCTGGGTTACGAAATCAATATTTTTAAAGGTAGTTGCTCTAAAATTCGTCACTCAATGACGACCATCTTAGCAATAATCGTTGGCGATTTATAGTTGTTGCTTTACTCTCTGCTTGACCTCTAAAATATATTTAAATCTCAAAGCCATCGCTACTGAAGCTGAATGCGAGTGAAAAAGAACATGAGATTCATATGCAGATATGCATAATATAACTAGTATTAATGCGCCTCAGATTTTCGCTCACTGCCGTCGGACTTAAACACTGGCACTCGCTCATCTCTGAACCGAACAATGCTAATGAATATTCTTTCACGATTTCTTCTGAAAGTCAGTCAGCTATTGGTGTAGGACATATATGAGATATGAGGTATGAAGGTACAGTTGATAGAACAGATGTTAAGCTTTTTGTGTCGTTGGTTGGACGCGATTTTCCACGAAATCTGTACTATGCACAATACCTTGTTTGTATATTGTGTCGTGTTCAATCAGTATCGGTTGACTGTTAAAAGAGATACCATTTTTCTTAATTCAAAAGACTGAAAAAAAAATTTGTCAGTGCAGTCCTTTCACGGGGCCAAAGTGTGGAACTCGCGAATCCTGGCTCTTATGAATTTTCGATATATCGTCAGAGCTTTTAAACTAATTTATTTTTAAAAAACGTCAAATAAATGAATAATTGAAAATCATTACAGTTTTTATTGCTTATGGATGGATTCTGATATTTTATCATTGCGAAAATGTTCACATTTAAAAATTAATTTTCTACCAATTTATTTGATTCATTTAATATCGTAATAATGCCAAAAACTTATTTGTATTATCAGATACATCTTCAACCCATTGCTTCTTTTGTCGTAATGATAACATATCTGCGATACATGCCACAGAAAGTGGGAAATATAATTTTACTCTTCGTTGCGTCGATTCAACTACTATATTAAATAGTTGTTATAGACATTGATTTTGCCCAATCAGTATGTTATTCCGTACACTATTGTTTTTCTCGACATGTTTTGATATATACCACTGAGTTTTGCCTGAAATTACAATTCAATTCGTTCAAATTTTTCTATGTTCATCCGAATTGGACTTCATTAAATGAAGAAAACGACCACTCTATTGATTAAAACCTACAATAAGGTCCTTCTTCGCTGCATGAAAAGCCCAAAATGCCACTATTTAGACTAAACAGTTAGAACTTACAGAGTTTCAGAATGATCTAAGCATTGATATTACTTACGTGCCATTTCGCGTTGCTATGGAAACATATTCAAAAATTTTTGACTTCCTTCTTTCACAGTTGCTAGGACCTGGTGGAGGAAAGAGTTTACTAATGTCTGTAATGGGAAATCCGTTGCTATATGTCTTTAATGGAGGGAGCCTAGGACTAGGAGGTGGGGGAGGAGCGACGAAACCTCGATTTAAAACGTACCCTCACTATTTTCTTTGAAAATATATGTGAGTTCCACAAAATTTTGTACATAGTTAATGCTTCTATAGCTATTGAAATACTAGTCAGCTATTTTTTCACATCCAATGTATTTTCATTAGTACCTAATAAATCTCCAACACAATCTAAAGTCATTGAACACTGGTTAATAAATCATTGTATGTAGCTTGCGGAATAGGGATTGGCTATTTATTCAAAGTCAGTGGTCATTTTCGTTCAAGGAAAGGGAGAAGAGAAATATAAGATTGAATGTAATCATCAATAATTTACATAATATTTCCTTTATAGGGTATGGGTGTAGATAAGACCTACATCGATTATCAAACCCACATCCCACCCAAAGTAAATTTATATAATCATAATTGTCCGCTAAGAATTACTCATCTCTAACATTTCATTGCTTAGTGTTTAATGGACTAAAATCGATGTTTGTTTATTTAAATCGCAATTTACATTTAGATTCGATAGATTAGATAATGAACTCCAAAATTTAGAACAAAAATTTAATAAAAGGTTCGATCAACTATCGCACAAAATGGATGACATTTACCAAAGAGCAATATTAGCAATTATGAATCGTTTTTGTGTGGATCATAAATCAGATACACCACACTTACCAACTAATCATATGTTTTGTGCAAGCTACTAGAAAAAGAGCAAATCTTTTTGGTGATTTTGAAAACATTGTTTGTAAAACTTATACACATCTATCCTGGAATCTGCTCAACCTCGATAAATCCAATTTGACGCTCTTAGAGTAACCTTTGAAACTACATCTACTGAACCATCAATTATTCAGTCACCAAATATAATATCTGCCAATTCAACGTCATCATATAGAAACATCAAACAGTTTATTGCAAATACTATCATATGTGGTAAAGTTACCACGTCGAACCTAACATTTAATAATGATGATTTATTAATACTCCAAAAGGTACAGTTCTTTGTTACTCTTTTCTCTAATCTTTGATTGAATCTTAGACAAAAGATGTTTTAATCAAAATTCTAGGGTAACTTAAATTCAAGTAATGAAACAACGCAAGCAACACATTGTTTACTTCACAAAATCTTACAAAGCGAAAGTTCTGTTGCGTTCATTCTTCAGTATTATCAAAATATTGAGCTACAACATCTACCCATGGCACTTTGTGACAGATTCGATCATTGCCATCATAATCGATCACCTGAATTTTTTTACAAAGCGTTCTTGGAATCAATTTTCGTCTGAACAACACAATTATTACGTCAATAATGCAAACTCGATAGATGATCATAGGACAAAAAGAACTGTACTTTTTTTTCTCAAAATGGAAGTTTAGAAATTATTTTTCTCTACAAAATAAATACGATGATTTGAATAAAAATTTAACACGAACAGTACTTCCAGGTTGTAAGTGCACAATAGCAAATGTTTATCGGATGTGCGTATGCTTCCAGAGAAGACCCACACTCACACTTACACTATATAAAGGTACAAATTCTCAAATTCTAGGTCTTTTGATCTAGCACATGGTAGTACATCATAATAGGGAACGATTAGTAATGGTTCATGCGATGGATGTATTTCAAAGCCTGATAACACTCATTCTTATTCAACGGTACATGTCTGAGGAGGAAACAAATTGGGATGTATTAAGAGCAGCCCCTGTGGTTGTAGGAATGAGTAAAAACTTTAACAAAAATGAATTCATAGAGTGCATAGGTACATGCATTCATAATGTGTTGAAATTTCGAAACAAATATATAGAAATTTCGAAATTCAATGCGTTGTGGACATCTTTACAAGTGTATTTTTTATGAATTCTTTTTCGTTAAAAGTTCAACCTGTTTTTACGCGTTTTTGTCTTTGTTCACCTCACTGATACGAAATATCAACAAATACAAATCACTTAATTTACAATTTCATTAATTAAAAATGAATCGAAATAATTTATAGTTAAAGTAAATTAAATTTTTTATAGTCGATATTTAAATTCTATAACTTATGGTCATTCATATTCATTGTCAAATATAAATTCGAAAAAAAAACAATTCAATTTCATTTTCATTTTAAATTAGCAATGATTTGATTTCCTCATTAATTAAATCATAATTATATATAAATCGACACGATAACGATAAGAATTTACTTTACAAAATCATTAATAATGGTTTGACTGTCAGAATCGGGAAATTGATCACATTGTGGAAGTACTAAAATGAAATAAATTCAAAGTACTATTGTAAAATAGTTAATTCTCAATTATCGATGAGTATGTATAGGTGAATTCTAAAACAAATTTTACCATGAACAGAATCTTGTTCTTGTTCAACTTGCACTTGCAACATTAATGACAACATATGTGCAACATCAGATTCAGTTGATGTTTCTTGTATTGGTAGAGCATCTGGACTTACTAAGTTTTCGATTGACTGAAGCATGACAATATTATTTGAATTATATGAACCACACCGAATATGATTTTTTCTGTATGGACAACGAGATTTTGGTTCAGCAATATCTAAATATAAAAATCATCAATTTAAAAAATACTAGAATATTTTTTGTTTGTTTGTCTATTTTCAAACGAAAATATCTTTATTGCTCGATTCCATTACTCAGTAAGATAAATTATAAAAACAAAGTTTAGAAAACTTTGTCTCATTACTAATGTTGATACATATGTGTTAATCTGCGATTACATGCTTGCATTCAGTCGAGAAACAAGATAGACCAATATTGGTTTTGAACTGCGAGAATGACATGGTTTATTTAAATACCTATTCAACATTCATATTTATTTTCGGGGGATCGTTGACACAGGTACTGAATTACCATTGATGATGAACATATTCTAATCTTTTGACAGACTGCGTAAATTTTCTTCTTTCTTGAAATAATAAATTTACGTATCTTGAAGAAAATAAACATGATTATGATAATATTATGAATTTAAAGACCACACGAAAAAAATTGCATGTTTCTGACAAGTATACAATGAGTTGATGACATTGATTCCTAGATTTATCTTTCTTGTACAGCAACATAATCGCTTATTATTTCGTTGCCAGTCCTTATACAATGATAATGGGTCGAGTACCTATGTCGTTTAGAACGACCCGTGAACAGCTATAAACGATTCCTATACGACGAACAACGATATCCGTTACAATGATCGTTTACGTACTGGCGAAAGCAACTGTCGTTAAGACCGCCAATTTTTTTGTCGGTTCACATGGTTTTTCATCGTGAAAACAAAAGTGTCTTTAAATTATCATTAAACATCTTCTAATGATCTATAATCGATTTGTCAGTACCTATTAAACAATTTAATAATGTCCTTTATTCAGATTGTTTCCACTACCTAGTTCAATAGTGAGTATTCTGCTGAAATGAATATGTTTATTTTTTTATTTAGATTTATCTCATTGAAATATTTACCAGTAAGAATTTTATTTAAATAAACAATTTTTCTTTCTTGTGTATACGGAAGGTGAGAAGAAGAGACTATGGGAATATGATGACAAACGGTGTAGCATGCGACTATGAACTACTGTCGTAATGCTCGCCCTGAGACAGTAAATAAATACAGTTGTAAACGAGAAGAAAAACGATGTAAATAAAACACTATACGGCGACAATGTGGTCATGATACTACTCATTGTTACTTGCTGAAAGCGATCTTAAACTGCGTTGTTTACTTTCCGAGAAAAAAAACAGCTAAAAAATGGTGAAAAATGGCGGTTGTTTTTCATTCTCTAGGGCAGTAATCACGTCGTTTCTTCACCATTTTAAGCAGTTTAAGACATCGTTTCAAGCTATCGGTATTAATAGACCTGAATAATAATTAGTTTTCTACTTCATTGAACGATTCAGCTCTAAGTCACCGAGCGACATCTATTTATGCATTAATTTATTTACATCCTTTTTTTTATACACTATTTTTCGAATTTTTTTTTTGTTTCGTGTCTGTTTGAGTTTCTAATATTAAAATCAATGATGACGGGTATAAAGGAGGCTTTGCTAGAGGTCTATTATTGGTTGAGTGAGGACAAAATCCAAGATGTATGTTCCATAAGTAGCTTTGCCTTTATTTGTTGATTAATTTCGCCATTCATTCTCAATATAAACTGCGTGTGACCAGTGGTCGATTTCCCCCTCGAATCGTTCTTCATCTAATCTAATGATGGATTCAGATAATGATTCAGGCAATTCACATGATGGTCCAATCCATCGTCGTCGTACTCAAGGTACTCGTCCACCGCCATCATCTCATCATCATAATGCAATGAATCGAATGCCAACTGGCGGTAATGTTGATCATACCTATCATCCAACAAAAGAAGATGCACCTTATTCAGATGATGATGAAGTCGAGGAAGAAGAAGAAGAAGACGACGATGATCATCGTCATCATCATCAGCAATCAACGTATCGTGGACGTGGTCGACCATCACAACAACAACATCTAATGGATAATTCTTATGATGATGGAAGTGGACATGACGGTTTGCCAAGATATACAGGTCCTTTACGTGAACAAGATAGATTTTTACCTATTGCTAATGTTGCAAAAATTATGAAAAAAGGTGTTCCTGAAAAAGGAAAAATTGCTAAAGATGCAAAAGAAACTATTCAAGAGTAAGTTAATCATTTAAATTTAATTGATTTTATTTTTGATTTAATTTCAAATGAATAGATGTGTGTCGGAATTTATATCATTTATAACAAGTGAAGCATCAGATCGATGTCTTCAAGAAAAACGAAAAACAATTAATGGTGAAGATATTTTGTTAGCTATGTTAACACTTGGTTTTGATTCATATGTTGAACCATTAAGAACATTCTTAACAAAAGTACGTGATGCATCAAAATATGATCGAACAATAACAATGGGTGGAGAATTAACAGATGATTTACGTATGCAAGTTGCACAAGCTCAAGCTAATCAAACAAGTGGATCGATGTCTCAAGCACAAGTTGCTACAACTGTACAAGTTCAACCACAAACAACAACAACATCGACTTCTTTATCTGGTCAAACATTAACATCGAAACCAAATGTAACAGTTGCTAATCCAAATGGACTTGAACCTTATGGACATTCAGTAAGATTGATTGATATATTTATTTTTATTAATTAAATTTGTTTCTTTTTTTTGCAATTTAAGGTTCGTGTTGTAACTTGTATTCGAAATGATCAACCGGGTGAAAATCCAAATTATGTTTATACAATTCAACCATATCAATAAAATGAATACGAGTTATGCATAAAACAGAAACGATTTGTACATTGTTCTTTTTGTTCTCATTGTCGCTTTGTTTTGTACATTTTTGGATATGTCTTTACGTATTTGTTTATTTAGCCTTTATCTTCATCATCAGTGTTTTTGTCTATCTCTCTATTTTGTTATTCGATACAACAAAAGAAAAACTTATTAAACTTAATTTAATCTAATTGAAATTCGAAAGAATGGTTTCTTATGAGACATAGCTGAGATAACTATAATAGATAATCTCTTATTACAGATATATATTTATGGACGAGTTATCTTTAATTATTCAGTCATTGATTGATAGTGAAGTGGATGATATGATACTTGATTTAGTTTATGAGATTCATTCATCAATTAAAGGAATTCCTCAAGAGCAATTTCAAATATATAATAATGGAAACAAAACGGTTTCAATTGAAAAACAAACTTGTACTTGTCCCAACTGTGGTCAATCAAATTTAATAGCTACAAAATTTTCTTATCATTTAGCTAAATGTCTTGGTGAGAAAAAGTAAAAAGAAAATGAATAAATTATTTCGTTTTTTTTTGTATATTATAATTGAATAAAAATGCTAATTTTCTCTGCGTAGGTGCTGGTCGACAATCATCACGTCGAGCAAAACGTCGAATTGTTGATCAAATTATGATAATAACAGCTACAGATAAAAATGGATTAGATGGAAACCATCTTGATAAAGATATAGAGAACAATTCAATATCAGAAGATGGAAGTTCATGTACAGGTAGAATATTTAATTAAAAAATTGATTACATGAAAATATAAGAATAACACTATTTATGTATTATTCAGTTCATTTTGAAGTTTAATGTAATTGCAAAATTCAATAGATTATCTTTTCTTTGATGCACATCATCGTCATTAGCTTTTGTTTTTTCAGCTAAATAAAGCAGAAATAATGCTAAGACGTTTCGAAGATATTTAGTTGCAAAACAAGCAAGTAAATAAGAAATTGATATGGATTAAAATCATTTTTCATTCTCATATTATCATCTACTGTAGTTTGAGAAGTTACATTATAAAATGAGTATTTACCGTGTGCTTTGAGTTGCTACTTTCTTTCTACAGTAACTAACTAATGTTTATTAACATATTTTACTAATCTTTAATGAAATATGTAAAAAGAAACAAGATAACAAATGCAGTGTAATAGATGAATCTCACAATATTTGCTCAATATGTCTGTCATTTCTTATCGTTTTGAACTGAACTGTTTCCTGAAAGACGCAGCACAAAGTTGTCTATAGCATCAGAGGAAACCATATATAAAAAAGATAGAAGCACATAAATTTGCTCGTCAATTCTTGTGACTCTGTATTGCGAACGAATTTCAATCATGAATTCGTAACATTATATTTTGTGTCTTTCGGTTAATAAACAATTGCTACAATGCTGCAAAATATTATATTTCAAGCACCATGAAAAGTGCTCGAACCAATGTCATACACAAATGATAAGATCACTTAAACAACTGTTAAACAGAAGTCTTTTATCTAAAAACGAAGGCCCACATTAACCCGATTTTTCTCTTATGGTTTTAACCACATCAAGAGCAAAGCTAAACTTTTCCATACTCAATCATTAACCTATAAACTGAACAATGCGCATCACACAAGTAACTTTTATCTCGAATAAATTATCTGTTTGCGAACACAAAGACATGATTTATTCTTAAATCTGAAAAAGAAGGAATGCACATTTTGTATAGAAAACATTTGTTGGGAGAGTTATTAAGCATAACTATGAAATAGACTTGTTCAGGTTCTACAGAATGGGCAATGAATCTTTTGTCAATATCAGAACACAAAAAAAATGAAAAGACTCAACTTTATGCTTGAAAGTTGTTAGAAGTCTATCGTTACCGTACTTGCCGAGTCGATCTTTTTACTTTAGTATTTCAAACAAGCAGTTTCCCATAGATTTTTAGACGTTTTCGTACTGCATACTTTGGAAAAAATTTAGCTCGAAGCGATAGGAAATGGCAGACATATTAAGAAAATATTGAGAGGCTCACTTATTGTGCTACATCCAATAGAATCGAATGTCTAGTATTAAGAATCAAATTGATTCGGTTTTGAAAGAATTCTAAATGAAAATATAACAGTAAAATCGACTGTTTTTTTTCATTTAGAACAAACTGTTGAGAATCGTTTGTTTTCTTTAGTTTAACTTATATAATTAAATTTTTTTTGCTAATGAATAATTTCTAGTTTGAATATTGTTTCTTTTAGATTCAACGTCAAGTTCGATGACATTAATTAGTTCAAATAAAGTTCATCATTGTATATCAAATGAGGATCAAGAATATCTGAACGATTTTGATAATGATGAAGAAGATGATTGGGAACCGAAAAAGAAAAAGAAACGAGCAACAAAATCAAATAGTAAAAAGAAAACAAAGAAAAACAAAGATTTTCTTGTTGTTGTATCTCCACCAGGTTCTAAACTTAATTTTCCTAATAGTATCATTCCACTAAATAAACTCTGGTAAGTATATTAAACTATCATCAATAAATAAATAAAAATAAAAACTTATCTTATTTCAGTCCGGTGACAAATCATGTTGTGATACCGTTAGTTCCTCGTCCAAGTAGTTATATGACACTATCAGATAGTGATAAAATTATTTTTAAAACACAACAAGTATCATCACTTCCATCTGAATCGTCAAATTATTTTATTCAATCACCATTGAATCTAGCCGAAGATGAACAATCATCAATTATTATATTTAAAGAAGATATTAAATAATTGATATGTTTTGTTTTGAATTTTTCTACTGTATGTATTTGTCTTCAGTCAATTTATTCTTATGTTTTTTTTCTGATGAAAACGAGTAAAATCAAACAATAAGAAAGAGAAGTTTTGAATGAAAAAAATGATGAATATTTTCTATTTTCTCATTTTTATTTTTCATTTGTGTACTTGACTATATTCTTTAAATTGTACAACAATATCAAAAAAAAAATGTTGTTATATTCACGATAAGATTTAATAAAATTTGCAGCTTTATATAAGTTTTTATTTATTCTGAATAACATTACATATGCTTAAACGAGAAATATTTTCTTTGAGGAATAAAAAAAGTTATCACAAAGAATATTTAAACAAACAAAAATATTTCAATAAAAATAAGAAACAAAGAAACAACTTATTTGTGCATTTAAAGCAAACAAACAGCTTTGATTTTATTTTGAAAGATAAGTACAATGGAAAGTTTGTTATGACCAACAGAATGGCCAATCATTTGCTACAGGTAAGCATTAGCAGGACTAACTGTTTTTGGTCGTTATAAAAAACGAACTCGATTCTAGTATAACACTTAATTAAAATTGTGTTCACGTAGAGTTTCAAAATTCTTCTATTCTACTATCTATTTATTTAACATATCTTGCTGTTATGCTACTACCCATTCAATCAATTGTTACCCGACTCCTTGTTGAACACTCTAGTTAAACATAAACAGAGGCAATTATTCTAGTTTGGACTGAAACAAAAAACATATTTTTAGTCTTAGTCTCGATCCCCATGGAATCAGAATCAAAATCACATTAGAGTTCGACATTGAAACCCGAAAACTTTATTTCATATTTTTCTTATGTAGCATTTATTTTTGACAATTGTAACGTCCAGTAAAATAAAATCGTCAATCCAATAACCAAATAAAATGAAATAGAATAAAAAACAAGAGAAAATATGCATACTGAATTAACTTTTACAAGTGATTATTGCGAAAAAAAAATGATCAGCACAATGCAATATCTTCACTTTCGTCATTAGATGTATTTTCATCATATATACGCGACATTAAATCACATAATATCGTCGAGTACGTAAACTACCGCTAATTTACAGGAAAGAACTTGTCAGAGTTTTTCGGAATTGGAGTTAAAAAAGCATGACTCTGCAAGTTTCTAAAGCACATTGTCTATGACGATTTATCAAACTTCGAAATCGAATATTGAAATAAATTGATATTATATTCAAATATCCTATTAATATCTCTCTATGAGATATGAAATCTATAAGATTTTGTCATGACTCGTATAAGTAAAGAAAAATATTTTGAAATGTATTTTTTGAAAGATAATAGCCAAATACATACACAACTTTTCATATGCATCAAATAGACGAAGCTGTTTTCTATTTAAATAATTTGTTATATCAAATAGGATAATTTAATTTGAACAAAAGTATTTGATGACATAACCAGAAAAAGAAACAGATGTGCATTCATTAGTTTCTGATCAGAATCACTATTGACTAGATGGCAGTAATTACCAATTGATTTCAATCATGTGGAGGAAGCATAGAAGTTTTTTAATGGTTAACAAATTGCATCAGCCGTATTAAAATTTCAGGGAGGATTTCCAAACAATACATCATCTCCTACCTTTTCATTTAAAAAATCACGTTATAAGCGTTCGGCAAAACAAATTATTTTTCTTTTATTTATTAGATGGCTACGAATACAGAAACAACTGCAATGGCTACTGCTAAAATCGATTTTTCTGTAACTGGTGAAACGCTTCAATTCGGAAATAATGAAAAAAATATTTTAGCTTATTGGAAGCAAATAAATGCATTCGAAACAAGTAATAAGTTATCAAAAGATCGACCAAAGTAAGAATGAAGAACAAAACATTGTAAAATAAATAACTAATTAAATGAATTGTTAAAGATATACATTTTATGACGGTCCACCATTTGCTACTGGTCTTCCACATTACGGACATATCTTAGCTGGAACTATTAAAGATACGGTTACTCGATGGGCTTATCAAACGGGACATCATGTTGAACGTCGATTTGGTTGGGGTAAGATTTACTTCCTACTTCTGATTTTTATCTAATCAATAAAATTCTTGTTTTTCTTAGATTGTCATGGTTTACCAGTGGTATGATTTATTCTTTTCGTTGTTCTCGTCTTTGTTTTAAAATTATCTTCTTTTCTTTTTGGTTTAATTAGGAATATGAAATCGATAAAACACTTGATATTAAAGGTCCTGAAGATGTAGCGAAAATGGGTATTGCTACTTATAATAATCATTGCCGACAAATTGTTATGCGATATGCTCAAGAATGGGAAGTATGTATTTTTATTTATTTTTATATAAAATTAAAATAATTGACAAAAAAAAACAGGATATTGTTGATCGTATGGGTCGATGGATTGATTTTCGACGTGATTATAAAACAATGTATCCATGGTTTATGGAATCAGTTTGGTTTATTTTTAAGCAATTGTACGAAAAAGGTTTTGTTTATCGAGGCTTTAAAGTATGAATAAAGAAATTCTTTAATATTTAAAAAATAAAAATATTTTCTTAAGGTAATGCCTTATTCAATGGGTTGTTGTACTCCACTATCAAATTTTGAAGCTGGTCAAAATTATAAAGATGTTGATGATCCAGCTGTTTGGGTATCATTTCCACTTGTTGACGATCCGACAGTTAAACTTGTTGCTTGGACAACAACGCCATGGACATTACCATCAAATCTTGCACTTTGTGTTAATTCAAATTCAACTTATGTCAAAATTCTTGGTTTGTTCATATGAGAAAATTTTTAACAAAATTAAGATTTTTTTTTTGTTATTTAGATAAAACAAAGAACGAGGTTTTTATTTTAATGGAGAAACGAGTATCTGAACTTTATAAAAAACCTGATAGTTATCAAGTATTAGAAAGGTGAGTTAAATGAAAATCTATAGCTGTTTTTTTTTAATTATAAATTTGATTTTTTATAGTTTCAAAGGATCTCATTTGAAAGGAATGCATTATACACCATTATTTCCTTATTTTGCTGATGTAAGATTTCTTTTTTTTTCTAATAACATTTTTTTTAAATTTTTTAATAAAATAGGTCAAAACAGCATTTCATGTATTATGTGATGATTATGTAACAGAAGATAGTGGTACAGGTGTTGTTCATCAAGCTCCATATTTTGGAGAAGATGATTATCGTGTTTGTCTTGCAAATGGTGTTATTAATAAAGATACAGGACCTGTTATTTGTCCAATTGATGCTCAATGTCGATTTACTGATGAAGTTAAAGATTTTCATGGACAAGATGTAAAACATGCTGATAAAGCTATTATAAAATATTTAAAAGAAGCTAAAAGACTTGTTCATCAATCAGTTATGAAACACTCGTATCCATTTTGTTGGAGAAGTGATACACCATTAATTTATCGTGCCGTTCCATCTTGGTTTATTCGTGTTGAAGGAATGGTTAGTCGATTATTAGCGAATAATAGCAAAACATATTGGTAAAAAAAGAAAAAGAAATTTTCATTTATTTAAAATATCTCTTTTAGGGTACCTGACTTTGTTAAAGAAAAGCGTTTTGCTAATTGGCTTCGTGATGCACGTGATTGGGCTATTTCACGAAATCGTTATTGGGGAAATCCAATTCCATTATGGGTTAGTGATGATGGACATGAAATTGTTTGTGTTGGTTCAATTGAAGAATTAAAACAATTATCTGGAGTTTCTGTTGATGATCTTCATCGTGAAGTGTAAAATAAAATTATTTTTTCGTTTTGTTTTTATTTATTAATATTATAATAATTGTTTTGTTTTTGTTATTTTAGTGTTGATGAAATAACAATTCCATCACGATTAGGTAAAGGTTTATTACGTCGAATACCTGAAGTATTTGATTGTTGGTTTGAATCTGGTTCAATGCCTTATGCACAAGTTCACTATCCATTTGATACACGTCGTACATTTACGGATACATTTCCAGCTGATTTTATTGCTGAAGGTATTGATCAAACACGTGGATGGTTTTATACATTATTAGTTATTTCAACGGCTTTATTTGATCAACCACCATTTAAAAATTTAATTGTTAACGGAATTGTTTTAGCAAGTAATGGAGAAAAAATGTCAAAAAGAAAAAAAAATTATCCTGATCCAACTAAAATTTTTGATGAATATGGTGCTGATGCACTTAGGTTAAATTTTTTTCATTTATAGAAACTTAATATGTTCTTGTAATTTTTTTTGTATAGACTTTATTTAATAACATCACCGGTTGTACGTGGTGAATCCCTTAAATTTAAAGAAGAAGGTGTTCGAGATATTCTTAAAGATGTATTTTTACCTTGGTATAATGCATTACGTCTTCTTATTCAATCATGTGATCAATTAAAAATTGATAAAAAAGTTAATTTTATTTATGATGAAAAACGTTTATATTCATCAATGTCATCAAATACAAATGTTATGGATACATGGATTGTGTCTTATACACAAACATTATTGGATTTTGTTAAACAAGAAATGGATGGTAAGAACAATTTTTTCTTCGATAACAAATCATTTCTAAACAATCCTTAAGTTACCTATTTTATTTAAAAAAAACTTGATATCTTATTTGAATAGAATAAAAATTGTTAATTAAGAATTTAGTACATTATATGTCATGTAAGTTAATCAGTCATTATCAGCTAGTGTATGATTGAATATATTTACAAAAATTAAAAATACACATGTCACAACAAATAAAGAATCATATTAAAAAGATCAGTTTATTTGACTGTACAATTTTTTTACATACAAATGAAATCTTTTACATTATTTCACTAGACAATGTACACATCGATTAGTAAAAGTTTTTTTCCCTATATTTTCAGTCAACAGTTCTTGGGATATTTGGTGTACATATCTCTATTCACTTCCTTTGCAATGTGAAATAATTCTCGGAAAAAATATTCAAAGAAAAAAAATACGTCGAATACGAAACGATGATTGTTAATACATGAGAGATTAATTAACAAAAAATACCAAAAAGAAAGACATTAGAAGTTGATCACAAGTAACAGTAATTCTGTAAAGTATTTCTTTTGATTAATTTCTTTATTTTTCGATCAAATAAGAAATATATTCATAAAAGATTGAAAAGTTCAAACTATGATAGTTTTCGTCTATTAATCACTATCAAATTTCAATATTAGTTGTCGAAAAAGAAATTCTATTATGATAGAGTTCTCGATAAAGATTTATACAACTGACTAAGTTCTTAAGATTTTTTTGTTGAGTCTCTTATATAATTCTAATAAGCATAAGATAAGAGATGATAGATCAACAAATGAGACCGATATTTATACAAATTTTGTATGATTATTAGTGCGAATAATTATGTCAATAACATTCGAAAAAACTTCAACATTCATTATACTTTTTTAATAAAATCAATTGTCAACAATATTATTAGATCTAACCAAAGAATAGATTTACAGTCTCGAAATTCTGTTTTTTAAATTCTTTTATATAATTTGCTTCTCATTCGATGAGACATCCTATCTATTTGAATGTTTGATAATTTCACAGATAAAGTTGATATATATCTAATACATGAATAATCTGTAAGAGTTTCTGTATTTTTTATTACTTCATCTTCTGTATATATGATATGATTCATATTCAACTAGAAATAAATCTTTGTTTATGTATAATTTCAGTTTTTTTTAAAATCAGGAATTAATGTTATTAATCAAGATAAATATTTCTAAAGAATTTCATATTTATTTTAGCTTACCGTTTGTATACAGTGGTGCCTCGTCTTGTTAAATATATTGATATGTTAACCAATTGGTATGTCAAATTGAATAAGAAACGTTTTAAGGTAAAAAATATTTCTTATCTTCATGGTCATACAAGTCATTTTCTTTGAATAAAAATGATAGAAAATACACAATTTTGTTTTAGGGTGAAACAACCTTAGAAGATTGTCTTGTTTCATTAAATGTCCTTTGTTATATTCTTTTAACAATGGCTAAATTAATGGCACCATTTACACCATTTCTTGCTGAATATATGTATCAAATCTTAAGAAAATTAATGCCACAATCATCATCATCATCATCATCTGAACAAGAATTAAGTGTTCATTTTCAAATGATTCCAAAATCACAGTTTGTTATTTTCTTTTTTTATTTTCAAAAAAATATTTAAAAAATATTTTTATTTAGTCATTCATTGGTAAATAAAAATATTGAACGTTCTGTAGCTGCTGTGCAAACAGTTATTGGATTAGGTCGAGTTGTACGAGAACGAAAAGTTGTTCCCATGAAAGTAAATTTATTTATTTATTTAATGTAAATATTTACAATTAAATTATTCTTTTAGTATCCATTACCAGAATTTGTTGTTATACATAAAGATCCATCCGTGTTGAAAGATGTTGAATCATTAGAAGATTTTGTTCGCGAAGTATGTGTTTTTTTAATTTTCTTTTTTTTATATTTATATTTATTTTTACTATGAAGGGTTTAAATGTACGTAAAGTAACATTATCTCAAGATCGTGAACTTTATGGTGTTGAAATGCGTGCTGAACCAAATTATCCAACATTAGGCAAAAAAGCTGGTGGTAAGAATATATCTTTTGTTTTTTTTTAATCGTATAATATTTATTTAAAAAATGAATATATAAATAGCTAAAGTTAAATTAATAACTCAACAAATCCGTGACATGTCTGATGCAGATATTGAAAAACTGTTATCAAAAGGTCAAGATGAAAGTCCATTAACAACAATTGATGAAGTACCTATTGAATCGGAAGATATTCATATTGTTTATCGTGTTGCCAAACAAACACAATATGAAGCTACAGCCGAACAAGGAGTACGAGTTTTATTTGCTTTCTTTTTTTCTTAGATTTTTATATTCTGTTTTTAAATGAATAGTTTGTTGTTTTACTTGATTATACAGCTGATGCATCATTGAAAGATGAAGGTCTTATTCACGAAATTACAAGTCGAGTTCAAAAACTTCGGAAAGAGGTTTTCTTTTTGATATTCATTATTAATTTTAATAAATATTTTTGTTTCTTTTTTAAAGGCTAAATTAATTCCAAGTGATGATATAACAGTTTATTATTCAATAGAACCACAAACAAGTGAAATTGCTCGTGTTGCATCTGAACAACGAGAGGAAATTGAAGCTATTCTTAAAAAACCATTTGTTCCATTGAGCAATTTAAAGAACAAAGAAAATAGCAATGTGGTTATAAATAAAAAGCTTCCTGTAAGTTTTGTTTGATTATTTATGAAAATAATCTTTTTTAAATTTTTTTATTAGGTGAAAGACTGTGAAATTGACTTGGTCATCATTCGAAATGCATAATCAAAATGAAACAAAAAACAGGAGTTTATTTGTAATTGCTCTTTTGTTTTAATTTTTATGAACTATTAAAACATTTATTGTTGTTTGTTGTCTGGTTTTGTGGTTGATATTGTGAACATTCTATCATCATGACACTTCAGTAAAGAAATAAGAATCATTCGATCATTATCTAATCAATTTTTTATTCACTTGAAAATGAAAGTTTCTAGAACATGACCAGGATTAAGATTATTATTGACTATAGTTGATGCACTATCTTGATGGAGAAGAGACATAAACAAATTGTCTATTGAAATGTATTTTGTAGTAACTGAAGGTTTTTAGTTGGGTCATCATCGTATTCTAGTAAACGTTGAATTCTAGCAATGAAATTTACATTGGTTGCAAAGTTATTTTATTTCATATTGTAAACTTTGATGATATTTGTTTTCCTCTTCCTTTCAAAGAAATAAAATTAAAATTATTCATTATGAACAAAATATTTGACGACAAAAAAACGGAACATCATATTCATGAAGTAATAAACTGTGAATCATCAAGTTATTCATTTAGCAAGCAAGATTTTATATGGAAAATGTCATCAAGGATATCCTTGAATTTTACTTTTATCAATACTGTATCACTTAGCATTTCGTGAATCCTTTGTTGCGCAAAATCAGTTAAGGTTTTTGTTTACGAAGAATAACGATCGTTATTTAAGTCGAAGCTCCTACGATTGATAACATGTTTATCTTTGAAGCCGATATAACTATTCTTATTGATGGCTGATTATCAAAAACGAGAGACTATGCTAATAAGTAAGACATTCTAGCAAGTTTGTTTTTGATTGCAGTCTGTGTAGAAGAGATGACAAAATCTACCATTCTTTCAAAGAAAGTGTCACCATAGACTCTAATCATATTGACCATTGAAAACTTTAGAATCGACCTCACCTCTTACGTTCGATTTTCTCAAAATTACCGTTTCATCATATTCTTTCAAAATATTCTAGAATATGAATGTTTTTGTTTTTTTATTGTAATAGATTGAAAACTTCCTTAGTATATCATCAATATAGACATAAAATACAACAATATCAAAACAATTGTTGTCTAGATAGTACAATGATGGGGTTGAAATGTTTTGACTTTATAAATAGGGTGTGGAAGTGTTGATGCAGAGAATATTCACGCCCACAGTTTACTCACTATAGACTTCTTCATTCATCAGTTCTGGATCAGTGCAAGAATAAAAAAGTTTTAAAAGTATATTTCTCAAAACCATTCCAAACAATTGTAGAAAGTCAGTAAGCATACGGCAATGTGTGCAGGTGTATGTGTGCATGCACAGAAGACCCACATTCATCCGCACTCACACTTACACCTGCTCAAGAGAGTATCTGTATGGCAATTTGTAGCGCAATGAATTGACCGATGGAATTCTTCACCTCGTCGTAGGTGATGTGATGTGTTGTGGTAGATTCAAACTGATCACTCTCACATCCACATTCGCATCTGAATTTTAGAGGAATGAGCATTTTAACGAAAAATTTCGCTTCGAAGTACAACTTGCCATTGTGAAGCGTATCAAACACTCGATTGATTCTACGAAGCAAAGTGTAAAGAGCTGGGTGTGGGTGTGGGTGTGGGTGTGGGCGAGGGTGCGGGTGTGGGTAAGTGTGGATGAAGAGAATACTCACACCCACACCCACACCCACATGCTCCTGCTAATGCTGTGAGAGATGTTACACCCTAAGACCACGGTCGACACTCTCTACATTAACCTGGGCAATTATTCCTTGAGATCAAACAACAAAAAGTTAATCTTTCATTTTGTTCCTGATGATGTGACCAGATGGGCCACGAAAGCTTGAATGTAAATATTTTTCTGATGAAAAATTAATAAAAATAAAAATGATTTTCACAGCAGTTATCTTTTTCTTTTTCACTTATTTATTTCCTACTGCTCTTCCCTCTCAATTTATTCTCATTTGTTATTGAGTCAAATTTTTGGTGTAATGTGTTATTGTGCAAGAGAACAAGGTTCAATTAAACAATTACTACATCAATTGGGAATATCATGATATAATATGATCCTCGATTGGGAAAATTTTGTGCCGCGAGATATCCGCTATTCAATATGTTAATAATTCACGAAAAATATGAGGTATATCTTTAATTGTTAACTCAATAGTCAGAATAATACTTACATTTGGTCCTAGGCATATTGTCGAAATTGGTAGAAGCTGTTTCTGCAAAAGTATCTATTAGATCATCTTCTAAACATTCAATGGGTCTTCAATGATATTGACATCAATATAAAAAAATGCTTTCTGCTACCTGTCGATCAGCGTGATGCTGTAACTTTATGGCGAATTATTCAAGATTATGTTTTAAAAGGTAATGGTGATATGATTTATGATTCATCGAATAATGTACATTTTTTTATGCACCACAATCTATTTCGATTCACGGAGTGTATACTGAGATCTACAAGATATTCTGGACCATACCTAATAGACTGTTAACCACTCCATCAATTTTGTTGATCCAAATACTGGCTTACATACCCACAATATTGAAAACACATGAGTTTTAGCAATAAGAAAGCATGAACAATAAGGTGAGTTTAATCGAAACTTACTAGCATCATATTCAGAAGAATTCTCATGGAGACAAGAGTTTATTGACGAATTTTTCAAAGTTTTAGTTATGCAAATTAATGCTCTGTATCCTGTACAATAGTTTTTCATGTTTTTTTTCTAGCATTCATGCGTTCATATAGGAAATCTTTTTTTGGACAAAGGACACCGTTTCTGAATAAATTCTCCGGTATAGTAGTTGATGGATATGCTTATATCATCTAATAAATTTTCTTTTCTGTTTCAACTTTATGTATACAAACAAAGGGAGATGTACTGAAACTGCACATTCACCAAGAACCTTTACATACTCAAATGTTCTAATAATCATCTTACGAACTAATAAATTTATTGATATTTCAGTTTCTTGCGCCATATATGGTTGTTATAGGCATCATTTATCTTAATAATAAGTCAATATTAGATATGCATAATAAAAATGATTCTTTTTATTCAATAACAACTTTATTTAGTTGATCGACTGTTCGAAATATAGTAATTATCCAGAAAGCATCATTAAATATGAATCAATCATTTCATTTACAATCTGGCATCATTTAGGCTATTGGACATTCCATCATTTTAGCTGTGAAATGTACTATAAACTAGCTATACCTAAAGGTAAGTTCTCTTCTTCTCCTTATTGACTTTTAAATATTTTTCTTGTCTCTAAAATAGGTGTCCTGATGGAGAAAGTTGGCGAAGTTGTTAAATTTTTCATGTTTGGGTTTAAAATACAGCATAATGAACGTGAAGAATCTAAATATATGGCAATATACAGTAAACTAGATGATGATGAATATTAATACGTATTGTATTTAGGTTGATGATATAGTGGCACACTGCTATAATGAAATTGACATCATATCAATCGAGTATTTACAAACATCATTTCAATCAAGCACGCATGAACATTAGTATCATTTTTTATATTCTTTGTTTTTTATTATATATATATATATTTATTACAAAAAATAGAATTGTTTTATTTTGTTTTGCATTGATTATTTATGACTTTAGATATTAAGGATTCTATGTTGCTTACACTTCCAATCAAACAAATAAAAAATTTAGTAATCCTTAAAGAAAAATTGTCGAAATATTATTGCAAACGTCTTCTTAATCCTATGGATGAACCTGTGTTGGATGCAACAACAAATACTATGGACAAACCCATAGGAAAACTAATATTCGTGTCTTGTGACAAAGAACTGAAAATGTGACTTTTTGTTGTCTTGCTGTTGTCTATCATTTTATTGTACAAATTATTTTTGTTAATACAAAGTCATCTTTGTTGTTGTTGTACAACTTTTTGCAACAGAGAGGTCATTTTTAATTGTTCTTGCAGTTGTAGAACTCTTTTTTGCTATTGAGAATTCTTTTCTGGTTATTGTTATGGCGCAATGTTTCCTTACTGTTCCATTATTCATTTCTTGGTCATACAACACATGCGACAAGGAATATGCATTATCTAAGTAAACCAAAATTGAATTTGATTGTATTTGTTATTTCGAAAATCATCAGTTGCACACATTTTTGAAGAATTTTTTCAATCTTTCGAAGCTTATTTGATACTAGTATGTCTTCTATGGCTCGCTTAATTACTAGAAAATACACACATATATTTTGATAAAATCAATAAAACAAGACTGAAAACGATTAGAAATTTAAACGCTATGGCAGAGAAGTTTTTTTTTTTCATTGAGATGAATGATACCAGGAGAAAATTGAAAAAAAGACTTTAAAAAAGTAAAGCTGTAATGCTTTGAAACATCAATCGTCATTTAAAAGCAGCATTGTTTTTTCAGTAATCAATCCGTTATTTACGATTGACGCAATAAACAAAAAATGTTCAGGGTAGAAAAAATCCACATTTTCATGATTATTATGTTGCTTATATGGTTTTCTCCATCGAATAATTATATCGAAACCGCTCATGCATAATAACAGAGAAGAATGAGCCATGAAATATGTGACCAGAAAAAAAATGCTTAGGAATTTTTCTATTTTTAAGTCGCTCGCTTTCAAATCATTTCGTGTCATCATTATCAATAATATGAAAAAAGACTGAGAACAGTGAACATTGTGTTCGTAAGCAAGTCTGACAGAAATATATTATTATTATTATAAAAAAACACATATACACACATTATGCCATTCCTTCTCTTAGAACGTTCAATGGACACAAAAAATATCTCAAGTAGGGATGTACAGTCTCAATGGAAATACTGAAAAATTGACAGGTATTTTTTTTTGACAATGAG
Source organism: Rotaria sp. Silwood2 (assembly GCA_905329745.1). Taxonomy (NCBI): domain Eukaryota; kingdom Metazoa; phylum Rotifera; class Eurotatoria; order Philodinida; family Philodinidae; genus Rotaria; species Rotaria sp. Silwood2. The sequence goes on from CAJNSZ010000184.1 coordinate 31,877, forward strand.
AACACTGTAACACTGACTACATTAACATTGGTTTTACTGGCAATGTGAGTACAGTGACACATTGACTCTGTCAAAGTATACAACTTTTCTACTTTCTATTCATATTCATCAACAGATAATAGTGAAATGAACGTATCTATCCTCCTCAAATATAGATTGCCTAAAGAAGGTATGCTCAATGACGGATCTAGTGTTCCAACAAACCTGACATTAACTTTTTTAGCCTGAAAAACAGCAATCAACTCTAATTATTTTGCACAAGTTTATTTTTGTGTTTTATCACAATTCCATTATTTTGCGCTTAGGATCTCTTTCCATTATCAAGAAAACTTTTTATACCCCAGTTTTCTTAGAATTCTTCATAGTTCGAGAGAGCTATGTGTGTTGATTGCAAATATCGCTTTCTTTCCTAAAGATATTCAATTAATAAGAGAGAACTGAAGCATTTCCTCGAAGCCCCAGAAAACAATGTCTGACCTGAAAATCCATTGAAATTCAATTTAGATTCGTTAAAAATAAGTTCATTCGATGCAAAATTTTTTCTCTATGAGAATCAATAAGAATATATTAGGCATTCAAATCTTTTTCTATAAATAAATGCCAAATACTGCCCTGATTGACTCATATTATTATAAATAATGATGTTTTCAGTAGTATGAAGTCATAATGTCTCCGATCGCATTAGAAATATTTTTTCCCCGACTATGTAATACAATGTTCTCTTCCTGGTGACACTATTTTCAACCTGCAATTCGATGCTTACTAAAGTATTTTCGCTATGACCACTACTTTTGAGACTCAGTTTGACTCCTTTTTAACTGGTATTCCACAGATATCAAACAGAATAATTCCTGTTTAACTTTAAACAAGTATCATATTTGAAACGAGCCCAAAAAATTGAGACCATTTATGTGTATTTCAAAGCTGGCTATCTTTAGAAAAGAAGGTAATATTTGCAATCAACGCACTTAGCTCGATCGAACTATAAAAAGTCCTAAGAAGCTGATAATAAAAAATTCTCGCTTTAATGGATGGAGACTCTAGACGTGAAAAATTGAGCTATGATAAAGCATCAAATAAACTTGTGAAAAGTAATTAGGGTTCAACGCTGATTCTCAAGCTAATAGAATTGAAGTCATCTTTTTTGGGACGCTAGGTCCATAATTGAACACACTTTCTTTAGGGAATCTATATTTGGAAAGAACAGATACATCCACCTCACTATTGTCCATTGATGAATACGAATAGAAAGTAAAAATGGCACTTACTTCGGCAGAATCGATGTTTCTGCGCGCAGCTGAGCATTGATATTTATGTCTTCAGTATTGTCTGTGCGTCGGTATCTTAGTGATTGTCAGTGTTGCAATGTACACTGATATATGCAATTCGTGTTACAGTGTCCTCACTACCAGTAAATTGCTATCATTTTTTCAGTATTTTCATGGAGACTACATATCTCTAAATCTCTACGTTCTTTCCAGTAGTGTCAAAACGTAGCATAAGAATCGAGTTTACTATGTACTTAGAGATGAGTATAAGTCGCGGCTGTTCGGAGGGTACTACGCGCCACCTCGCTGCGATGCAAATATAAAAAATTATTATGCGGGCGATTTGTTTCTAATTGTTGAGTAATCGAATTGAACTGTCATATTTCATGTGTACGTTTTATATGGAGCATTTTTCTCTAATGAATCTTTCAAGATCAACTAGTTTATCTGCTTTTATTTTATGAACGATTTGTTGATCTGTTGATATAAGTTGAGGCGACGTCACTTGAATCTTACGGAACATCTGCTCATTGTTATGTTGTTCATGTACAAAAGGTCAATCATCATTATTAGTTTATAATCATTATTAAAGAATGCTGCAACATTTTCTTCTTTTATTCGAGTAATAGATGACGATGACGATGAAGGTTTACCTGGATATATCGGGGCGGGGCTGAGAGGAGTGACAGAATTTAGTTTTATTGGTAAAACAAAGTGTCATACACGAAGATCTAATGGGCATCCCCTTGATTTATTCGCTTTTTGAAGTGCTTCTTTGCCATCAGCAGACAGATCGCAATTCATAATGAAGAGTTCCTTCAATGATCGATTGTTTTCAATCAAGGTAACCAGAGAATCCACACATAAGTCGTTCACAGACTTGTTCGAGAAGATATGCAGTTGTTCGAGGTTTGTATTATGATTCTGCTCGAGTGCATTGGCTATCTCTCGAGCTCCGTCACTGCTTATACCATTTTCATGTAGCCCTAGCCAAGTCAATGATGTATTTGTACGGAGCATATTAGCAAGATCTTGTGCACCATTGTCAGTGATTCCATTTGTGCCGAGACCAAGTCGTTTGAGATTGTTATTAGATTTGAATACCTCTACTAAAGCATGCACACCCTCGTCAGATACAAAATTATGCCAAAGTTCTAGTTCATCCAATTCACACTTTTCGCGTAGTGCATTAGCTATGATCAAGACACCTTTTGCTTTTATCTTGTTACGGTATAGCTTCAGTTCCTTGCATTGTTTTTTGTTTATCGCCTCTCTTACGACAATAGGCATGTCTTTATCTTCTAATTCTAGCCCATTCAAATCTACGCTAGAACGAATCTGGCATGTGGCAATTCGTCGCTCAAGCTCTGGATTAGTATATTGAGTTTGATCTAAAAGAAGAGTTAATAGATAAAGTAGCGAACGAGATGGTGAGTAGAGTTACTAAATTAGGATGAAGATGTCATGCATTCAAGGAGCCGCATAAAATATTTGATTCATATTTGAATGAGAGTGCCAATACAAAAAGTGGATTTCAAAGCGGAAAACGTCTGATAGAGAGTGGAGAGAAAGGTAAATCTGATTTTGTTTAACAGAGCAATAAATTTTGTCTTCATTAACTCGATGACTAATCTCTTACTTGAACTTTACATCAAGCTGGTAAGAAGCATCAGGTTCTGCTTGCTGTCTTTGAAGAGAGGACACAATAAAAGCATCATGCTTCAAACGTCTTGTATCTCGACATACTCTTCAATACTCAAATGTACTCGAGTACGACGTTGTCCTTTGAGTAAGTGATTGTCTCTTTGTTGTAAAATCGTTGAGTTTATTTCGATCTGTCGTTTAACTGAATCAAACATCAGTCCTCATAGTTTTGAGTCGTTTCCATTCGAAATATGAGAAGAAAAGAGATTGATCAAAAAGTGGGACATTCTACTTGAATAGGATGCCCATAATTGAAGATTATGACAGAATTTCAGACGTTTAACATAGTCGTATAGAACTTATCGATTTGCAAAGGAAAGCGTCGTTTTCGGGTCTATTCACACCTTTAAAAAAATGTTCTGCAATACTGTAGTTGCAGAAACAAGTTCTTGGTGAATAAACTAGTGAGTGACGCACAATCTATAAACTCAGTTTCTCAGTTGATTCATTTTAAAAAAAATCTTTAATTCGGATTTTTCATGTAGGATTGACCATAACAAACTAAGTTTGACAAAAAATAAAAATAAAATAGAAAAACAAGTAGATGACTGGAACAATTTAAACTGGATCCTTGAAATGGTAAGGTGACCAAGTGGAGTCCTGCATAAATGCTATAAGCGTTCGTCAGTACATTATAAACCAAAATTTTCGATCAGTTACAACCAGCATAGTTGTCAAAAAAAACTATGCGTATCAATAATAGCAAATGATTAACGAAAACTTCTGCCTATTTATTGATATTCTTCTTTGTCAATTGATTGGCTATTCGCTGTACTTGTCTCATGTAGATTAAAGATGTGCGCAATCATATCTTTTCTCATCCTACCTCTGGTTCTTCAAAAATATCAGATTCTGATCTTGACTATTCTTGACGATGGACATTATTTTCGTTACAATAGTAGTCCCGACTCCAAATGCTTCTAGTTTCGCTCCTTACTCGAGGGAAAAAACACCAATTTTCATTTCCTGGCTCACAAAATTCATGTTTGCAATTCATACAAATGATGTAAAAGATGAAGACATAAAAGCTACATAAATATTGCAATGGTGTGCTTACAGGTTAGTCGTTATACTAACAAGGTTCAGCTAAGATAGCTACTCTGGATTATTTATTTTATAAGCTTCATTATCGCTCTGTGAATAACCATAGGGGAAAATGGGAGAATGACGATCACTGATCAGCATAATTTGCTTTGCTTGTGGAAAAGAAAGGAGTTTCTCATCAACCAAATCTCCTAGTGTTGATCTCCTGCTCATAGCAGTCACCATACTGTACCCAACGCTTAAATATATGTAATGAGAATTAAATAGTGGACAAGTAAGCACAAATTCGAGTCAAAAAATGAGCAAGCTGATGTTTTCAAAACGAAACACCAATGTAGGCAAAAAATTTCACGGTTTGAACAATGCTATCTACTTTTTTGGCGATTAATTGTCGTTCAGAAACATTAGTCTTCACTGAAAATTTGTGTGAGGTATTTGATATAATATGAATCTAAAAAATGCTTATGCGCAGCACAACTAACTATTTGAGTCGAAAAAAAAATACGTGGATAGGTCTTTCATGAACACATAATGAAAATATCTTGATGAAACGAATCTTCTTAAGGTAAGAAATGATAAAATGATTTCTTACAAGAAGAAACAGCTTAACGTTTCTTTCATTGCTTTAACAACACATTATACTTTCACCTTTCGACAGAGGAAAAGTTTTCAAATATAGAGGAGGAGAAAGTTACGAGACCTGCTATCTCTGTTCATGAAAAATCTCAACATAAAAAACGATGTTATTTTTTCCAAGTCGATGTATCTCGCGTACAGGATTAGCTCACCTCATCGTTATGCTACTATTATAACGAAACTTACTCTCTACTTTGTATTTAGAAAACTCGTTTTGCGTATTTTACTGCTTTTGATTCTCAGATGCAGCTGGATTGCGGCATGACTAAAAACAGTATAAAATGAACAAAATAGCGTTGAAATAAATTCGTAGTTGTATCGTAAAAAAACGAAGAACTACATTTGCTCTGTAGCATGCAAGTGTAGCTTATCTCAATTTTTACCCGATAATATTGGATGCCCAAGAAGTTCAGCAAGTTTCATGATTTTTTTTTCTGTCTCATATTTCACAGATTGGATGTCCTCCTAAAAATAAAATGTAGTGAATATCTTCGTGCTGAAGTGACCGTAAATGTCCGCTTTTTTTTGTTTCGAAATGGCAATAATCATGTGACCCAAATATGTGAAAAAGATTGTGAGTACCTGTTTAAATTAGAAACCTCACTTTCCTTTTAAAAAATGTGCAGCTTCCCCTTTCGTTTTTAAAATAGAAAGAGTGAGCCAATCTAATTTTCGGCTTTCCGGTGAAAACGACGCATAAAAAAGCTATTAGCACTATTCCTATGGAATGACAATATGATACACAATGTTGCTGATTTTGGCTAATCACAGAGATACTGCTTTGTTTTGTCTATTTTGGAACACATCTCTTCATTATTCCTGTACTTAGTCTTACAGAGATACACTAAGGAAGTAGTTCATTCATTAGAACGAGATGTTGTCCATACATTATCTGTCATTGTATATCAACAACGTCTGTCACAGTCTGTGGTAGGGTGGGAATAGAAGCTTTTACCCCTGTACTTCAAAAACTCCTTTAAATCGTGTTTCAAAAAAGTGAAATCCTAGTTCCAGCTCCCAGTGCTTTGGTATTGTACGACGCTAATATTGATCTAGGACTATTGTCTTTTCAAACTTCACATAAACATGAACAGTGAACTATAGATACTCGAATATCTACTGTTAGATTGTGGGCGTACATAAGTTTTCGTAGATTAGGCATAGATCGAGCCGTTCTAAGTTTTACTTATAACTAATTATTAAGTTCAGCTATTAATAATACAAAAATTGCTGAAATTCATTTAACCACTAAGAAAACTTGATCGCTCTATCACAAACATAAACGCTTCTGTGAATAGCTTCACGCCTAACAATAGTTTCTGATCCTATTGAAATTCGAACAACCCACTAGGAACTTACGAGGGAACCGTTCCAAGTGATTCACGCCGATTTTGCTTATATTTTGCCCATATGTAGGGGTCAGTATGCTAAGAAAAAGCCTAAGAGGATTTGGGCCCATGTTGCTTCTTTCGAAGGTTATGGCCATTTTACTGATTTTTCGGCCTATGACAAGGTATTTACAAAAAATTCAAATGACGAAATTATGTCTTGAAATTTTGCCCATATGTAGGTCTCATGNACACTTGGTTCTACTTATGGTCCAAAATTCAAACCTCTATTGCATAAAGTGAATGAGAACGAAAAAAAATAAAATGAAATTTTTTATTTTTGATCCGAATTACCCCGAACGACTCTATATGGTGAAAAAATAAAGTAACAAAACAAATTTAACATATGATGCATACAATACAGACAAAAATAAACTGTTTAAACTTGCTTCCATATTCATTGTGTCTTCACAGGATAGATGAATAGATTATCTAAGAAAGAAATTCTTCAAAATCATGTCAAAATCGGATGTAATTGCATTATGATAGTTTTTTATATATTATTTCAGTCGTTAATTGAAATACAATCATAGGATTTACTGTAATCATTTAATTAGCAGCCTCGAAAACTTACACTTTGTATCCTCTATCGGAAAAAACACGATGTATACTTAAGTATTCTGTCTTTTTGAAAATCAATATAAGAATGTTAACAAGATTTTTTTTTCTATCGATGGTAAATGTTAATCAAAACATTCGACGTACTGTCTGATAACTGTTGAAACGTGGCATAAAGGGAACCCTATAATTGTATAATCTATGAACGATTCAAAGAGTATGATATAAGCTTATAAGAAAAAAAAAATCCGAAGCCAGTTGTCACAATAAGGTAAGGACATACTATTTTTCGACGCAAGAGTTCAACTCAAAATACTTTGCAGATTTCAGAGATTGATCCGGTGTAAGACTTCCGACATATGGTCCCCATTACTCAATTACATCATTTTATACAGTAAAAAAATAAAAGTCATGTTAATTACTTTTTTATATAGTATAATTCAAACGTCGTCGTATTTTATGTCGATAACCTGTAACAGCTTTATGAAATTTTTCTTTGTAAAATTCTGATGGTAATATAAATACAATAAATGTGAGCATAGGTGGCAAAAATGAAATAAAATATCCAATGAGAAATAACCATGCATCATTTGTTGATTTCATACATTTTGATACAAATGCAATGATTGCACGTGGTAATCCAAGAATAACAAATGCAACAGGCGCTGTAAATAAGTGTTTATGTTGTTGAAATTGTTCTTTTAAAAGTTGTTTATGATTTTGATTCGGTCGAAGATTGGATTGTAGACGAGATTTTTTCGTTATGAGAATAACAGCTGATATTAGATTAATAATAAATGGAGCTAAACCATGAAATATATGTATAATAGAATTGAATATTTGTAAACTAGATGGATAAGTAGCAATACACCATATGCGTTTATCATCTTCATTTTCTTCGTCAATTAAGCGTCGACAAAAAGGATCATAAAAAGAAGTACCAACAATAAAAATCAAAAGAACAATAATAACTATTTTATCTATTTTTCTACTTGTTTTCTTTCGAAAATGAGTAGCGTTTACTATTGTAATAGTGCGTTCAGCATCAACACTCGCATTCAATCACTGATACATATTAAAACAAACTCGTAAAAGAAGATCGAACAACATACATTGAATTTGTACAAATAATCGATTTTTTAAAAGGGACATCTGTGCTGGAACAAGTATCCAAAATGTTAATCCTAATAAAATAATTGTAAGTAATGTTGTAATCGATGAACCTAATAAATACAAACCACAACCAACTTCATATATTACATTATTATTAAATGTAATCAAAGATAAAACTCCATTGATGAATCCTGCAATCATGAAGATAGAAGTTAATATTAAACTAATTTTGACAATATGTGGCTGATTTATAATATTGATATTTGGTTGAATATTGATAATCTAAGATAGCATCCAGAGATAAACCAAATCCATTCGCCATAAATTGGCATCGCATTCCATAAAAACATGGCCGACAAATACATAGTGACTTTGCTGGACAATGCGGAGTACCTTGAAAACATTGACCATCATTTTCACAAACACTTTGACCTTAACAATAAAATTTCATATCATGATTAATATCGAAACAATTTGCTAAACATTGTTTTCCATAATCATAAAATAAACAAATATGAAGATCATCATAAAAACAAGAAAGATTTGATGAATTTCTTTGACATGTTAAATCGTAATATTTAATACGACGAAAGACGATGCATTTGAACAAAGTTTTCATTAAATAATTCATTTATATGTTGACAATGATCTGATAATTTTATTATTGTAGCAATGGTTGTTGATCGACTATAAGTTTTTTTAATAACAGCTTAATAATAAATTTTATTGTAAACTTCAATAAAAACAAGATGAAATGGTCTTGGTCAATAAATTGTAAGTAAATGTTGTGTAAGAGAAATTGTTCGAAAAGTAGTTGTTCTCATTGATGTACCATCATTAATGACTTCTATGAAATGAATAAATATCGATTGAGATAAAGCAATATCATTTGAAAATGATAGAATTATTTTATTCTCAGCTATTTCACATCGATCATCAGCATAACCTATTGAACAAATACATATAAATTTTTGATGTGATATCATATATTCATCAGCAGAAATACATTGACCACCATATTGACATGTTAAATTATTTTTCATTTGACAAATTCTATCAACAAGAAGATATCGATCACCAAATTTATTAATAGGACAAACGCATACATATCGATTATCAGCTGAGACACCAATCCATATTGAATCAGATGAACACATGAAAGTACGTTGAATAGTACAAGAGTGTCGGTGTGGGTGTATGTGGGTGTCGGTGACTCGAAGACATTACCCACAACCACACCCCATACCCACTCACACCCACACCATAATCAATCATCAATAAAGGAATTATCGGCTAAAGAATGTCAAGAAGAAAAACGAGTCTTCACTGAAATTCAACCCCTTTGTGATGCACTGCGACAAAAGGTTCGCCAGTCCGACTATGATTTGACATCAATCAGTATCATTCCCACGTCGCATTCCGAAGTTCGCAATTTAGATGAACTAGACCACACATTCATGTAATCAAAATTACTCAAAGATATTTTTTTGAAGACCGAATATGATGATCGAGCGAAGAAAGAATTCGTTGAGTTCTGTCGTATCGAATATGGGGATAGCGATGCTGTATTGCGCGTGATTGACAACTTTGAGCGAGAGTATACTCCTGTATCGGCTATTTAGTGGTAACCAAAAGAGTCATTGATATATTTGGTACTCAATCAAGCTCTGCGAACATTGAATACCGAGATTATCATCAAAATGGGAGTTTTTCTACGAGATTTCCATCGACAAATTGAACGAGTTCACTCAGAAACAAACACAACAGAATTACGTATTGCATATCGAGGACAAGGTGTGTTAAATGCCGACTTTGAAAAGATGAACAAGAATGAAGGTGGTCTTCTCTCATTCAATAACTTTCTGTCTACGAGTACCAATGAACAGGTCTCATTTATGTATGCGGACAGTACTCAACAAAATTCAAATGTTACTGGTATTCTGTTTCAAATAAAAATAGATCCATCCATCACATCGACCCTATTTGCTTCATTGGACAACATAAGTCATTTTGGCGACTCTGAAAAAGAAATTCTTTTTTCCATACATACTGTCTTTCGAATCGGCAAGATGCATCAAATCGAAACGAAATTATGGCAAGTGGAACTAACACTTACGAGTGACAACGATAAAGAGTTATTGAATCTCACTAAGTGTATGCCTAAAGAGAGCGGAGAAGGAACAGAGTATCACCGACTGGGACAGTTAATGTTCATGATGGGTGAGTTGTAGAAGACCGAAATATTCTATAGGGCACTTCTTGAGACAACATCTGGCAGCGATACAACTGGACTTGGTTTTCTCCATCTTAATCTAGGAGGCATCCATTTTGAAAAGGGCGATGTGAAGACAGCACTCTCAGATTGTGAAAAGACAACTGACATTCAAAAAAAATCGTTTTTACCTAGTCTTAAATTGCTGGCTCCTACTTACCACAACTCAGCTCGCGTCTATCAATCGCAGGGAGACTACTTGACTGCACTCGCATACTATCAAAAGACACTTGAAATCTTGCAAAACACTCTTATACCTATTCATTCCAACCTGGTCAGAGTCTACAACAACATTGGCAGTTTGTGTAAGTCAATGAAAGACGACTCGACTGTGCTCGCATATTATGAAAAAGCACTTGAAATTAGACGAATAGCACTTCCACCTGGTCATTCCAAGCTGGTCGAAGCCCACAACAACATCGGTATCGTATTTCAAAAAATGAGAGATTACTCGACTGCACTTACACACTATGAGAAGGCGCTTGAAATCGCACAAAAAGCTGTTCCATCTAATCATCCATCGATCATCCAGACCCATAGCGAAATCGCTCTGGTAAAAAAAATTACTCGAGGGTGCGTATTTTACAGAAGTTTGAAGCAGCCATGACGCGTTTTGACCTTGCTGAAGGAGACGGAGATCTTTTAACTTTTTTGATTCAATAGACTCCTTCAATATGGAACAGTTTGTTTTACATATATCTTCCAATTTTGAAGATTTTGGGTGTGAGTGGGTGTGGTTATAGAGATTGCTCATAACCACACTATCTCCATTCTTTATAGAGTAAATTCTTCTAATGTATTTTCCGCTTCTTAGCATGTATTTGTATATGATTTTTCAATCATTTTGCATTTTCAGCAGTTCCATGTAACAGTAATTTCAATGAATGAATGTTTGCATTGAGAATCTGCAGCACCAAAGGCAGTTGATTGTTGCGGTGGCAATGCTTGCAATAAATGTGGCAAATGCTGTGACTGGTACTATGGCAAATATGGTTGGACGGGTCGTGCGGATGCAAAATGTAAGGGTCATAATCCTCGTTTTAACACTTTTAATGGTGTTGACTTTGATATAAGTCTTTTTGGTATTCGTGATTATTACGTGGGTCGTCATCATCTTTTTTTTGGTTGTAAATGTGAACCTCATGAAGATACAAAACGCAAATAATAACGAGAGTGATAAGACTTGAATAGATTTGCAATGTGGGAATTCTTCACAATTGTACATCTGCGGAAGAGAACGATGAAGAGTCGATCAAAAGTGGGGTGGGCATCGGTGTGGGACTGGGTGTGCGTGTGGAGCTGAGTCTGGGTCTGCGTGTGGGCGTGGTGCCTAGGACTGTGAGGATAATCGTATGCACATCCACACCATGCCATATCACCGTTTATTGATAACGAAAAACAATTTTTTATTATGTATTCGAAATTATTACATCAATCAACCCATCACCAATCACAGGTGCTGATAAGTGCAGTAACAACCGATATGGGCAACGGTCCAACAAATTCAGAAAATAAAGAATGAAAGAAAGAAAAAACATACGGGAAAAAATGAATTATTCATTATATTTAAGAAAAACGTTTTCAATCATTTAAACCAGACATGCATCAAGTCTATAAAGAATTATGCGTAAACGACCTAAACAAGCATTATTACAAAAGCAATCTATGAAACGCGAGTATTATCAAGATACACGATTCACGGCATAGTCCAACATATAAATCCATTCCTTCGTATAATAGAAAGATGGAAAAAGAATCATTCAAACCAGTGATTTGAATCAATCAACCATAGAAAACATGATCATCCAGCAACGATTATTACTTATTTTTGATTCATCCAAGAATAGGTTACTGAACTTCAACACTGATCTTAAAAATTTCTAATGAATACTATTTTTCTGTGTTATCAGCAATTCTACAGATAACCATTCGGATTGTGAAAATAAAAAAATAATAATATTCTTGTAATTTTTCAAAATCATTGAAAATTATTTGCCATCTGACGAGATTCATAAGCAAGATCCAAACAAGTGTCATTGCATTTTCGGTGATGAGGTACACAACCCAATATAAAATCCCTGATGCTGATACACCATAATATGAAATTCGATTTGTTTATTAGTTCTCACTGGTGAGAACTAGAATTGTGGGAAAAGAATCAGATGTTTTGTTCTTGGCGAATTTGCCGTTTGCTGCAACGAAGCGATACACCATACCTTGGGTTCCCACGTTATAATCAAACTTTTTGTTCTCGCTGAGAAATACACATTTGAATTTGAATCTACCTCCTTTAAAAGGACTAAATTTCAATTTATTGCAATCTTGATTCTTTTGTCTTCTACACAATATTATCAAGAAAATGCGGTTGATTTATTGTTTGATATTGGCTCTCGTCGTATCAGCGACATTGGCCATTGATCTTCTTCAAATTCCGGCTTGCCTTGCAGGAAGCTTAATGTCATGTGCTGGCCTTGGAGCTGGATTAATTATGCCAGTGATTAATATACATTCGTGGAATGACGGAGCTGTTCAGTCGATGTTCGGTACCACTTGTCGCAGTGGTTTGAAAGGTCGATTTTCTGGTTTTGAGTGGAAGTGGGATGCACGATTTTCATGTGATAACTATCCGTTTGTTGGACATTCTACACGACAAGGCAAATCCAGTGCTATCGAAGCTGCATTTGTGGATTGGATGAATCAAGCAACCAATGCTGGCCTCTTTAGTGCAGCAGCTGAAATTGGAAAAAAATAACTGAAAAATTATTTCGCCTGCAAACATCTGCATCACACTACATGACATATTGGTAATTTTGCCTTTGGAAAAACCACTAGCTGAAAATTGTTTGTTTTTCTCATGTTTCTGACAAACGCATAATAATCAATAAAACAAGAAACAAGAAATAGAAATATTCGAAAGACTAAATAACAAAAAGAACTCAGTGAAGTTAAGAAATAAAAAGATAAAGACAAGTAATAAAAAGAAAGAATACTCCTACTTTTCGGCTATCTTGTGGTATGGAGTGCTGTCTAGTGGCATATTCAGTACCCTAATATCTTTCCTACAGCTGATACCAGCGGGTAGCTGTGAAGGCAGTCAACCCCTAGCCAGTTATAAGTCAGAAAAAAGTTTTCTCTTGTCGCGTATGTGTAATACCTTTTTATTGTTGCGAGCGACGGGTATACATACATATACACGAGTTCGGAAACAAAAGAAATGCACTAGAATGTACTAGAGAGTTAAGAACTCATAAGAGAGTACTACATAGAACGTACAAGATCCATACGAAAAGAAACGAATATACTGGAACATACTGGAAACGAAAACATATATTCATTTACACATGACAATAAAACGAAAGAAGATATAGACGGAATAACGGCATATCGAAAAGTTTTTTGACAGCATTAAAACTCATCTTTTTCCTGTTCAAAAATTGTTTATTAAATAACGTTATTTACATAGAATACACATAGAGCGAATCTATAAAATTACATTACCGAAGTATAGACAATGGTCTTTGATCTTCAATTTTTCTTAATTTTGTTCGCATGCTGTTCATCATGTGTTGAACACCCTTGATATCAATTTGTGTTACTTTTCGACAAATTCTTCTTTTTTATTGCAATTCCGTCTTTGTTTTCTAACCTCCCTCATATATTTTACTAGCAAGAATCGACCAAAAAAAATCTTCTATAGGTCGTGCTTTTGGAACATTTGATGGATTGATCTGTTTTGGTACAAAGTTGATTTTGTATTGAAGAAACCATTGTGTTGTTTCATCGGCATAATGTGACGATGCTAAATTGGGCCAAAAAATATATTCTTCATCAACATGATGTACTTCAATAAATTGAACAAGTTTACTTAAACATTCATTAATATAAACATCGGCAATAATAGTTGGCTCTTTTGTAGTACTAATAAAAGGTTTTGAAATACCTTTTGCTGATAAGGCTAACCAGACTTAAAACATGTTTTGGATATTTTTCTTTTGTTTTATATTTCACGTTATCTGAAGGATGTTCTGTATCAAAAGAATAAAAACCAATATTTTGTGGCATATCATCATTAGAGAGGATAAAATATTTTTCGTCGTAGGCAATAATGAATGTGATTGGTGCTGTAATTTGACGTCTCATTTTTCGACATTTTTTGGTACTTGTTCAAGTTTTTCTTTTTCATATTTTGGTGCCTTCTAATGTTTAAACTCCTCCGCTTCCCCCCTCCCCCCTTCCTCCTCAATAGAAGATCCACCTTTAATTAATTAATTTTTTGGTAATTTGGGACTTTAATTATGGTATTTAAATGAAAATATGCCTAGCTTTTAGGGTTTTGAGTCGAAAATCTTTAAAAAATGAGTTGGAAATTGTATCTGAGCTCGTAGAATTCTAAAAATTTCAATGAAGATCCTAAAAATCGCCTAAGTTTTCTGAAAAACCTTTTTAATTAAAAATTGTGAAAAAATATGGGACATAATAGAAGACCCGGAGTCTTCTATTGAGGGAGGTTATAATATTTAAGACCTAGTTCCTTCACATTATAATAAATTCTTGATTGTGTTACTCCAAATTTTCGTGCTAACTTTGGTTGACTAACACCAACACGATTTGCAGCAGCATTTTTCAAACGCTTCAGATTTTTCTTATCGAACGATGTTGAACAAACCCTCCTTGGAAAGTCTTCGACTGATACACCAATTTCATGACGTTTTATTATATAATAAATTGTTTCTTGTATAAAATCTTCTCGCACAAAATGTTTTACTATATCGTTTTTTTCAGATTATTTTTCTGTCGAATCATAGAATAAGCACGTATACGAAAATCAACCATTTTCATAACAAATGATCAGCATGAAAGTCTCAAATGTATAGTGCTGATAGAGGGTACGTTAAGCTATACAGGCAATAAAAAAAATATGCCGATAGCTTTTGTAACTATGTTTTGGCTTTCCTCATTTTGTCAAAAAAATGTTCCATAAGCCGTTACATGTATTCACGATACTGTCACAACAATGATAGAACAAAAGGGGTGATTCATGAAATGCGACGTCACCTAACATAGCTCTGACCAAAAGGTCGACCTCATTCTGAGTTCTTGCACTCAATTACTTCAGCTTCCAATACACACACTAGCTACAAGTACAAGTTTACGCAATAATCAGCAATGAACAACGTGGTCTGGGTGTGAGTATACGAGAAGATGAATAACAGCACATCCATACCCACCCTACATCGACAGTTCTTTTGACCAGTTTATCAGAATTTTTCAACTTGAACTGCCATAGATCTAGACAAAACATATACATGAGAAATAATAAAATTTTTTAGAAATATCGCTTTATTAATTTATCTTGATAAAAAATGTTTAAAACAACAAAATGTTTCTTTATTCTTCATCAGCTATTTTAAGAATTAACTTTCCTTGTGCTTTTCCACTTTTGGATTTTTCATAAAGTGAATATAAAGCTTCTACACCATCTTTTTGCCAATCAAATACTGTATCAATTAATGGTTTAACTTTGCCTGTTTCAATATATTTTGTCCGAATATCATCAAGGTCTTGAAAGTTTTCATTTAATAAATGACGTATATAACCATGATGAGCTGAACCAAAAATAGACCAAAATTTTCGATTTACCAAACTGGAACCAGCTATAACCAATGTTTTCAATGAAAGCAAAGATGAGGTATCATCACCAACAATAGTAATAAATTGACCACCTCGTTTTAATATTTTTTGTGCTGATATCCATTGTTGTTCACCACCAACACAATCATATACAAGATCATAATTTTGATCTGAAGATAAAAATAAAATAAAATAATAATCTAAATATATTTACCTTTAAGTTCTTCTCCGAAATCTTTTTCATTATAATCAATAAGATGTAATTGATTTCGATCATTATTTGTCTCAACACTTGTTTGTGTTATTGTATATCCTAGAAAGAATAAAAAACAATAACAAAAAAAGGAATTCTATAGAATAGATGGCAGAATATAAACCAAGTTTTTCCATCAGACTAAAATTTCTTTGTGAACATGTGGCGGTTACATAAGCACCAACTGCTTTAGCTAATTGAATTGCATATAAACCAGTTGCTGTACTGCCACCACAGATTAATATTTTACTTTCTGTTCCAATAGGAGGTGAAGCTTTTTTAAACAATGCTTGATAACTAGTGTCACATGCTAAAGGTACAGCAGCTGCTTCTTCCATTGTTAAATTATTTGGTTTCAATGTAAATAAGGATTCATCTCCACGAACATATTCAGCATAACTACCACCATGAATTCCAAGATCTCCATAAACTTTATCACCAATTCGAAGACGTTTTACTCCTGAACCGATAGCAACAACGACACCAGCAACATCAGTACCTGGTGTATGAGGAAATGAATATCGAGTAACAAGTGATAATCTTCCATTTAAAATTTTCCAATCGACTGGATTGATTGCAGCAGCATAAACTTGAACAAGAATTTGTTTAGATGATAATTGGCGAGGTACAGATACATTCTCGCCAAGCGTAAGAACATCACGTACGTCTCCAAAACCACTTTGTTGAGCAGCTTTCATCACGGAAGGGATACGACTATCGTTATTCGTATTATTAGTACTTGATTTAGCCATATTAATAAAGTGAAATCTTAAAAGAAAATAACATCAAATATCAAATCTTAGGCATAAAGCTGATAAGCTTCAGTTCGAAGCTTTTAACAATATATATTCTTGTAAAATTCTAGCTTATCAAAAATAATGAAGTTTAGTGGCCTACAAATAAAACAAGGCGTCACTTTATCACATTTACATGATTCATATGCCTATGAATCAAAGGGGAAAAAAGTGAAAACTTTATCTAGTTCACATAAAGTTTGAAGTACGAGTGCAATCGTACTTTTTCTCTCGTTTTGTTACTGCGTATGGCAAATAAACATTTAATAGAAGAAAAAAAACTATTACGTATGTACCTTTATGTTTACTATAAGATTGTTTATCATATTAAATGTAACGAAGCAGTTCAAATATCCGAAAAGTAAACTACTACATATGAATAATAGATGGGCTAGAATCGAATTTTATTTCAATACACCATGCAACACTATCAAACTATCTTCACATTAAAATTTTACTTCATTTAAAGATACCTCTAAAATATATCGTCGAAATTAACGACGTAATTAAGTTCACTTCTAATAGCAAGCAAACGGTCATTGTAACAGCAATTATTTTTCATCAGATCTATAAAGTCAACGGTCATTTACATATCGTTTTAAAGTAGAAGAGATTGTTGAATATCTCTCATTACATATCCTTGTATCGTGCTAGCAGAGATATATATTGCGGCTGAAAACCTGTCGCTGCTACGATGATATTCAAAAATATGTTTTGAATTTCACTACTGTGACTGTATGAGCTAGAATTGTTGAGTCTCAGAGTGTTACATTTGTAGAGACTGAAACTCTGGGCAAATTTATACAGTTTTTGAAAGTTCTGCAAAAACCACTGCCGCAACGATTATTGTTGAAATATCTCTCGCGTCGCTACTACATCGGGATGGACATCTCTACGTGTTCCATTCACACTTGATTATTTTTTAAAAACAGGTATTTCGTGCATCATTGCTTCAAGCATGATAGAAATTTAAAAAATTAAGAGCAACAGAATGAATACTGTACAACAAAAGAATTGAAACTGAAACAACGGGTTTCTTCTTTATCTTCCATTTACATTATGCATGCATGTATATATAATTCATTGAAATGCAAGAAATGATGTTGAAAAAAACAAATGATTTTATAATATGCAATCATAAAACTTCGATAAACGAAATATTTTTTCTAGTTTATTAATTAAATTGTTCGAATTGAATATTGATGAAAACAATTCTTTTCTATAATTCTTTTCGATCGATTAATATTAAATATGTAACAGAAATATTATTTATTTCATGTAATGTTTCAATGTATTGAACATGAAACACGCTATCGATAGCACATAAAATTTCTTCTTCATCATAAAACATTGAAAATTTGGAAATATCAGCAAATGGTCGAATATAGTCACAATGTTGATTTATTTCGATGCAAAATATTACTGAAATTACATCATTACTCTTTATCCATGTATTTGCAAAGCAAAAGCAATTTGTAATGATTTAGTTGTTGATAAAAACGTATTGATTGATATAATACTACCTTGAATCTGTTGAAAATATTCATATTCTATTTTAGACATATGTTGACGAAGATAAACTTTTTCTATTTGTTGTTGTTCATATGAATTAAATATGGTTCTTTTGTTTAATGAATTCATTGAGTTGTGCATAAAGATCCGTAAGAAAAATATCTTATTTTAAACATGGTATTAACATTATTTCATCGAAGTGCTTGATTAATCATTTGAAAAAGAAAACTATCACGTGAATACCATCGAAGTGCAGCATTTGAATGATACATTTGATCCAATGCATCAATTTTAGCAAGAACTTGTTCATTATCCTTATAGATTCGACGATATTCAACAAGCATTTCATCACGAGATTCAGTTGTATGTAGAATACAAAGAGAAGTATCGAGGGTGTGGGTGTGAGTGTGTGACTGTAGGTCTGAGTGTTGATGTTGCTGAACAGACGATTAACACGCACACCCACATTCAGCCAGACCCACGTCCACAACCTGACTTATTCTGACCCCATACAAAATACATGGGCGCTCCAAAAGTCTTTTCCCTCGAGTCTTTTAAAAGCCTCAGTTTGAACTCAATTGTTCTGTTATAATGCTTAGACATATTTAGGATTATGTGCAAAATTTCAGCTTTCAAAGTCTTGTACTTTGCTGTAATCTATCATTTCTTTTACGTTAATAAGATGCCATTTTCTATACGCTACATAACGGGTGGCTTATAATAAATGACAGAGCTTTGCATTTCATATTTTGATCCCCCAAAAAAGATTTTATTAAAAAAAAAGAAAATATACTAAAGATGCAGCGTGAAAAGCTCTACAATCTGCAGTGTAAAGCTTATGTTAACTGTGGACTTTTCTTTCAAAATAAACAGTATTCTGAGTGACTAATTCTCGATGCTTTGAAAACTAGTCCAAAAAATGTTGCTATTTTTTTTGGAAAGCAAAAGGATATAATTAAAATAAACTGTTCTTTGGACATTCTAGAGTTTTTCACGCTGCATCTTCTGGTTTATTTTGTTTTTTAATAAAATGTATTTTGGAATCAAAATATGAAATGTAAAGTTCTCCTGTTTATGATGGGTCATTCGTTAGCAGATTGCATGCACCTGCCATAAAAGAAATGGCGAATCACAGCAAAGTGTAAGACTTAGAAGTCTGAAATTTCGCACATAATCCTAAATATGTCGAAGCATTATAACAGAATACTTGAACTCAAGCTGAGGCTTTTAGAAGCACCAGGGGAAAAAAACTTTTGAAGTGCCCCATGTAAAATGATCATGAAAAACGAATGAAACTTTCATGGAGCACTTTTTTTCAATACAAGAACGTATTTTATTTTCAGTGAGATAGAATCTCTTTGAATGATAAATGAATACAACAGTGAACGATTGCAGTTATACAGTGCCATTTACAGACTGACCAAACAATCTATGCTACAAGCATCTTATGAGGAGCGTAGCTCTATAGTAGGTGTTCTATGCTGTTCATTTCGTAAGAAATCTTGAAAAGATCTCAACACAACGATAACAATTACAATTCTATTTGAAAACCAAAAAGTGCACTTGATACTCATAACCACAAAGACCTTTCGAAAAGATTGAAATTTCCAAAGACATACACTTGCTAGTTGTATTCGTACGAAATTTTGTGCGTGTTCACGGTCACAATAACAGTGCAATATATTAACGTTATTGTGTGAGTGAGAACTTTGTCTTTTTTCAGCTCTTTCGCTCGTCTTTGTTGAAAATAGCATTCTATTCCATTTTGTTTCTTTTTTTTTAGAGTGTGGATATTCATGTGCGCGCGTGTGTGTACTAGCAGAGTTTAAAACTACCTACATCCCCACTCACACTCTGGAACAAATACAATAATTAAAGGCTACATGGCGGTAATTTTTGATTCATTTTGATCATACAGGTGACTCAAGGACGGCTTGATATGCTTAACTAATAAATTGCATCAGCTCTATTTGAAATTTCGAGGAGAGTTTCTACATATTACATTATTTTTTACGTTTTCATTTAAATAATGATTTCGTAACAGTTGGACCAAACAAACTGTTTTTCTTTTATTTCATAGATAGATGGCTGCGTATACAGAAACAACTGCAACGCCATTCACTACAATCGATTTTTCCGTGGCTGGTGAAACACTTCAATTCGGAAATAATGAAAGAAATATTTTAGCTTATTGGAAGCAAATAAATGCATTTGAAACAAGTAATAAATTATCAAAAGATCGCCCAAGGTAAAAAGCAAAAAAAATATATAAAATAACTAAACGAATTAATTGTTAAAGATATACATTCTATGATGGTCCACCATTCGCTACTGGTTTTCCACATTATGGACATATTTTAGCTGGAACAATTAAAGATACAGTTACTCGATGGGCTTATCAAACAGGACATCATGTTGAACGTCGATTTGGTTGGGGTAAGACTCACTTCCTACTTCCTGTTTTCATATAATAGATGTGTTTTTATTGTTGTTGTTAGATTGTCATGGCTTACCAGTGGTATAATTTATTCTTTTCTGTTCTTTGTTATTGTTTTGAAATTATTTCTTTTTGCTTCATTAGGAATATGAAATTGATAAAGCACTGAATATTAAAGGTCCTGAAGATATAGCTAAAATTGGTATTGCTACTTATAACAACCATTGTCGGCAAATTGTTATGCGGTATGCTGAAGAATGGGAAGTATGTATTTTGATTTATTTTTTATTGAAAAAAACTACATAACAATAATTGAAAAAAGGATATTGTTAATCGTATGGGTCGATGGATTGATTTTCGACGAGATTATAAAACAATGTATCCATAGTTTATGGAATCAGTTTGGTTTATTTTTAAACAATTATATGAAAAAGGTTTTGTTTATCGTGGTTTCAAAGTATGTATTAAGAAATTCTTTAAAACTAGAAAATGAACATATTCTATTAAGGTAACACCGTATTCCATGGCATGTTGTACTCCATTATCAAATTTTGAAGCTGGTCAAAATTATAAAGATATTTATGATCCTGCTGTTTGGGTATCATTTCCACTTACTGATGATGCAACAGTAAAACTTGTTGCTTGGACAACAACACCATGGACATTACCATCAAATATTGCACTTTGTGTTAATGCAAATTCAATTTATGTCAAAATTCTTGGTTTGTTTATATATCAGAAAATAGAAAAAGAAAATTAAATTTTCTTTTTATTCTTTAGATAAAACAAGGAATGAAGTTTTTATTTTAATGGAAAAACGATTATCTGAACTTTATAATAAACCTGATAGTTATCAAATACTAGAGAGGTTAGTTAAATGAAAATTCTTATTTGTTTTTTATTTTGAATACAAAATTTGATTTTTATAGTTTCAAATGATCTCATTTAAAAGACATGCATTATACACCATTATTTCCTTATTTTACTACTGTAAGATTGTCTTTTGTTTTCTAATAAGTTTTATTTTAATTTTTTTAATAAAATAGGTAAAAACTGCATTTCGTGTATTATGTGATGATTATGTAACAGAAGATAATGGTACAGGTATTGTCCATCAAGCTCCATTTTTTGGAGAAGATGATTATCGTGTTTGTGTTACCAATGGTGTTATTAATAAAGATGCAGGACCTGTTATTTGTCCAATTGATGCTCAATGTCGATTTACTGATGAAGTTAAAGATTTTCAAGGACAAAATGTAAAAGATACTGATAAATCTATTATAAAATATTTAAAAGAAGCTAAAAGACTTGTTCATCAATCAGTAATGAAACATTCATATCCATTTTGTTGGAGAAGTGATACACCATTAATTTATCGTGCTGTTCCATCTTGGTTTATTCGTGTTGAAGATATGGTTGATCGACTATTGGCTAATAATAGTAAAACATATTGGTAAGAAAAAGGAAAATAAAAACGAAATTTTATCTATTTAGAATCTATCTTTTAGGGTACCTGATTTTGTTAAAGAAAAACGTTTTGCTAATTGGCTTCGTGATGCACGTGATTGGGCTATTTCACGAAATCGTTATTGGGGAAATCCCATTCCATTATGGATTAGCGATGATGGACATGAAATTGTTTGTGTTAGTTCAATAGAAGAATTAAAACAATTATCTGGAGTTTCTGTTGATGATATTCATCGTGAAATGTAAAATGAAATAATTTTTTTAAAATTTATTAAATTAAAAAATTTTTTTTCTTTTTCTGTTTTAGTATTGATGAAATAACAATTCCATCACGATTAGGTAAAGGTCTATTACGTCGAGTACCTGAAGTATTTGATTGTTGGTTTGAATCTGGTTCAATGCCTTATGCACAAGTTCATTATCCATTTGATGGATATCAAACATTTATGGATGCATTTCCAGCGGATTTTATTGCGGAAGGTATTGATCAAACACGTGGATGGTTTTATACATTGTTAGTTATTTCAACAGCTTTATTTGATCAACCACCATTTAAAAATTTAATTGTTAATGGAATTGTCTTAGGCAGTGATGGAAAAAAAATGTCAAAAAAAGACAAAAATTATCCTGATCCAACAATAATTTGTGATCAATATGGTGCTGATGCACTTAGGTTAAATTTATTTCAATTATGTAAAATTAATAATATTTTTTTTTAGACTTTATTTAATTACATCACCTGCTGTACGTGGTGAATCACTTAAATTTAATAAAGAAGGTGTTCAAAATATTCTTAGAGATGTATTTTTACCTTGGTACAATACATTACGTCTTCTTATTCAATCATGTGATCAATTAAAAATAGATAAAAAAATTAATTTTATTTATGATGAAAAACGTTTATATTCATCAATATCATTAAATACTAATGTTATGGATACATGGATTGTATCTTATACTCAAACATTACTTGATTTTGTTAAACAAGAAATGAATGGTAAGATCAACTTTTTTTTCGATAACAAATCATTTCTAAACAACCATCAAATTTAACTATAATAGTTTGTCTAAAAAATCTAATATCTCATTTGAACAAGAAAAAAACTGTTTATAAATAAGTATATGTTATGTTGATGAACGGTGAACATGTTTGTTCATTTAGATTTACTTGAGTCGCGACCAGAATATTGTACTTTTTCTGAGTAGATGTTATGTCTAGCTTTTCTTCAAGAGCAGTGAGAGACTTTTTGAAAGATCTGCAAATGGAGAGCCAACAGATTTTTGTTTACTCTATAAATTTCTTTTCGAACATGCTAAAAATTTTCGGAGTCGGTCGGTCGTTTTGCAGAGCAGACACTCCCTGCAAAATGTAACATTGAACTAACTTGTAATTTTTACGAAAGTAAGACTAGAAGCATTTTTTCAAGAGTTTCTTTCAACGTAAAATGATTGTCGACTTTTCAAAAATGAATATTTAAACAAAAACGAAAATTGAGGTGTCTTATCAAAAGATAAGGCATACAATTTCAAATAGGGCATTTTACAGGGTAGTTCTTGATCTAATTACTAGTTGATATTCATAAAATAAATATTCCAAATTTCAGTTTCGAATTGTACTTATGAGAATACAATAATTTTTCCGTTCAAACTAATGTGTCGGGCTTTTCAAAGATTATTTCACTGTTCTCGAGCACAAGCTGAGACTAAATTTCTATGTTCATATTCGAAAAGAGAATCTTAACTCATCGTTTTTTGACTAGTTGAAAATACTTCCCAATGGATCAGAAGTAAACAAATATCTTGTTAAAAAAACTTTACAATCATCCGTTATTAATGTGAATATTGATATCAATAACATTCAAAAAACGTCACCATTCCGTTCGCTTTTAAATAAAAGCAATTGTTAACATCATTAGATCTAACCAAAGAATAGACTTGCATTTTTAAGATGTTAATTGCAAAATTATTCTATACAATTTTTTTCTCAGTCAATAAGGCATTGTATGTATTGGAGTATCTGATAATTTCAAACACTAAGTTTGACATGTATTTAATATTTGAATAATCTGTAAGAGTTGCTATATATATTACATAATTCATATTCAATTAGAAATATAATCTTTGTTTATATATA
Source organism: Rotaria sp. Silwood2 (assembly GCA_905329745.1). NCBI lineage: Eukaryota > Metazoa > Rotifera > Eurotatoria > Philodinida > Philodinidae > Rotaria > Rotaria sp. Silwood2. The sequence continues at coordinate 56,088 of CAJNSZ010000184.1, forward strand.
AATTCAATTCCTTGTATAATCAAAAACCAATATTATTATTCAAGATACCTATTTCCAATGAATTTCATTTTTATTTTAGCTTATCGTTTGTATACAGTAGTGCCTCGTCTTATTAAATATATTGATATGTTAACCAATTGGTATGCCAAATTGAATAAGAAACGTTTTAAGGTAAAAATATTTCTTATCTTCATAGTCATACAAGTCATTTTCTTTGGATAAAAATAATAGAACTTAAGTTTTATTTAGGATGAAACAACATTAGAAGATTGTCTTGTTTCATTAAATGTTCTTTGTTATATTCTTTTAACAATGGCTAAATTAATGACACCATTTACACCATTTCTTGCTGAATATATGTATCAGATCTTGAGAAAACTAATGCCACAATCATTCTCATCAGATGAGCAAGAATTAAGTGTTCATTTTCAAATGATTCCACAATCGGAGTTAGTTCTTTTTTTAATTTTCAACAAAATATTAAAACGATTTATTTAGTCAATCATTGGTAAATAAAAATATTGAACATGCTGTAGATGCTGTACAAACAGTTATTGGATTAGGTCGATTTTTACGAGACCGAAAAGTTATTCCAATGAAAGTAAATTTAATTCATTTATGTAAGATAAATTTTAAAAAACTGAATCGGTTTTTAGTATCCATTACCAGAATTTGTTGTCATTCATTATGATCCATCTGTATTAAAAGATATTGAATCATTAGAAGATTTTGTTCGAAACGTATGTGTTTTATTAAACTTCTTCTTTCATATTTATTTTTACTATTCAAGGGTTTAAATGTACGTAAATTAACATTATCTCAAGATCGTGAATTTTATGGTGTTGAAATGTGTGCTGAACCAAATTATTCAACATTAGGCAAAAAAGCTGGTGGTAAGAATATCGATTTTTTTCATATTTATTTAACAAATGAATATATAATTAGCTAAACTTAAATCAGTAACTCAACTAATTCGTGAAATGTCTGATGCAGATATTGAAACATTATTATCAAAAAGTCAAGATGAAAGTCCATTAAAAATAATTGATGAAGTACCAATTGAATTGGAAGATATTCATATTGTTTATCGTGTAACGAAACAAACCCGATTTGAGGATACTGCTGAACAAGGAGTATGAGTTTTTTTTCTTTTTTTTTCTTAGATTTCGATATTGTGTTTTTATAAATAGTTTGTTGTTTTACTTGATTATAAAGCTGATGCTTCATTAAAAGAAGAAGGTCTTATTCATGAAATTACAAATCGAGTTCAAAAACTTCGAAAAGAGGTTTTTTTATTTTGATATTGATTATTAATTTGAATTAATATTTAGTTTCTTTTTTAAAGGCTAAATTAAATCTAACTGATGATATAAAAATTTATTATTCAGTAGAACCACACAAGTGAAATTGCTCGTGTTGCATCTAAACAACGAGATGAAATTGAAGCTATTCTTAAAAAACCATTTATTTCATTAAGAAGTTTAACAAATAAAGATAATAACCATATTATTATAACTAAAAAGCTTTCCGTAAGTTTTGTTTGATTCTTTATGAAAATTAATTTTCTTATTCTTAGGTGAAAGATAGTGAAATTGACTTCGTTATTACTCGAAATACATAATCAAAATGAAACTAAAACAGAAGTTTATTTGTGCTTAATCTTTGTTTTATTTTTATAAACTGTTGACATATCTATTATTGTTTATCGTCTAATTTTGTGGTTGATATAACAATAAACTTTTTTTTTATTGAAATACTTCTTTTGCTCATTGAAGGACTTCAGTTGTCTTATCATCTTATTTTAGTAAACATTGAATTCTATTAATGAAATTATTATCGGTCACAGAGTTATTTCCTTTCACATTTCAAATTATTATTCTTCTAGTTCTTTGTTTTCTTTCAATGATACAATATTGAAGTTGTTCTTTATGAAAAGATATCTCCAGAAAAACAAAAACATCATATTCATGAACTATTAAACGCAAATTTACTTTTTTAAAACAAAGAAGACTTTATATGGAAGAGATCATCAATGTTATTCTTCGATTTTATTTTTATCAATACTGTATCAACTAGCATCTCGTGATTCTTCTATTGCACACAATCCGTTAAGATTCTTGTTTATAAGGAATTAGCATTGTTATTTAAGTTGATATTACTACAGTTAATTATATGTTTATCTTTGAATCAGATATAAGCATTCTCATTGACGACTGATGATCAATAATTAGATTATGTTAAAACAAACCTATTATTCTTCTAAAGAATGTTTCATCATAGACTCTAATCATATTGATCGTTGACAGTCTTAAAATCAATTTCACGTTGTACGATCGTTTTTCTTGAAAAATTATTATTTCATCATATCATTTCAGAGTATTCTAGAATATAAAGAATTTTATCATGTTTTTTTAATTAACCAGAATGAATATTTTCTGCCTTGGTCATCAGCATAATTATCACCTAGATAGCACACTAATGAATTTGAAATGATTCGAATTAATAAATATGGAGTGAGTTTATACAAATTTTCAAAAGCGTATTTCTGAAAACTATCCAAATAATTCCAGAAAGTCTGTAGGGATATGGTAGGATGTGGTTGTTGGCGAAAAGATATTCATATTGACCACCGTCACATCTTCATTTATAGTCGAGTTTTAGGGAACTGAACATTTTAACCAATAAATTCTCTTGAGAGTACCACTACAACATCTGTTTCTTTTCTTTCTCTTCTAATATAATTGTAAGAACTAAGGAGTAAATAAAAACTAAACCTATCCAGTTCCTAGGAAAATAATATCAACTAAAACATAGCATAACTTTCTTTTTTCGTCAACTGTAACTTTTCTTTTACTGCAAACAACAACACATATGGCAACCTGCCTAGTACAAATATTTGTAATTGTCACATGTAAACGTCCATTTTTCGCACTATGCCATTGCAGTCAAGAACATGTATGTATTAATCATTTGAAAGAACACTCAGATCTACTCAATTCAAAACTAATAAAACTCACAGACGAAATCTTTACTCTTGTGCATCAAGTCAAAAGTCAATCCTTGAATAAACCAGCTGGTCTCAAACATATGGCAAAGATAAACAAAAGTAGAACTCAGTCTATTGAAACTTAAAATTCATGAATTAAGGCAAGAACAAGACGTTACTCAAAAATCAAATTGATTCTATTACAATATATATTTGTTTGATGAAATAAGCTCTTCATGAATTTCCAAATATTGATCTCACTATTCGTCCTTTCACGATCGAGCATGATCTTGTTGTACCCAAATTGCATGTATTTTATCCTCTTGGAACTAGATCTAGAACAAGATGTTGTACATCTCAGACTTTTACAATGGACACCAATGGACAGGGTATTTTAACTGAAAATCAATGGAACCTATGTTTATTCATCGATATCTAGGCAGTTACCAAAACTGCACTATGGACATTTAGTGATATAAAGTCTGGGACAAAAGTTTAAACGAAATTGGTTTTTCAGATTCTTTTTTCAATTTCTTTTTCATATTAAGAGGTATGGATCTGATTCAAATGGTGATATAGATGGTACGAGAGACCAGCTACATGATATATTATAGAACGAGACTCTGTTTGTCTATATAGATTTTTTTATAATTAAAATAATTTTTTCCTATGCAAAAATAGATTTAAGTGCCTTTCAGTATTTCGCATTTTTCTAACCAAGAGGTTTGTGCTAAAATTAAAAAAATATATCAATCGATAGAGAATTTCACGATCTATTAGTTTACAAAAAAAGATTTTTTTCAGATTCGATCTTCAGCTCCAAAACTTGATTTTAGTGAGAACAGTCCGCATTTTTCTCCCATCAAAATAATTAAAAAAGAAAAACTGATCGTGTTTCTCAAAACTTTATTTCAATAAAATAGGGGTGAAAAATCAGTGATATTCGAACTTCAAGTACAATATTTTGTTCAGTTTTGAATGCTCTTTCCGACGGTATATTAAACGTTGTAATAAGAGGGAGTCTATGAGAGGTAATTCACTTTTTCTATTTTTGTTGACTGTTCTCACTAAAATCAAGTTTTGGAGATGAAGATAAACTCTAGGAAAAAATCTTTTTGTAAACTAATAGAGCGTGAAATTCTCTGTCGATTGATAATTTTTTTAATTTTAGCACAAACCTCTTGGTTAGAAAAATGCGAAATACTGAAAGGCACTTAAACCTATTTTTACATAGGAAAAAATTATTTTAATTATGAAAAATTTGTATAGACAAACAGAGTATCGTTCTATAATATATCATGTAGCTGGCCTCTCGTACCATCTATGCCACCATTTGAATCAGCTTCACGCCTCTTAATATGAAAAAGAAATGTTAAAAAAGAATCTGAAAAACCAATTTCGCTTAAATTTTTGTCCCAGACTTTACGTTCATGATAAAAATTAAAAAGTTGTTCCCTGTCTCTCTCTCTATTATATGTTGATATGCTTCTGCGTCATAAATATTATTCATAACACCAATATCTGAGAAACACTATTTTTGTTGTCCAAAATTTAATGCTTGTGTATGAGCAAGATTTTCTCGTAATTGTTAAAGTATAGGGAATCGTAAAGAATAAAAAGATAATGTACGAAAACATGTGTGCTGTGTACATCTAACGTGGATACAGCGATGTGATAATGCTGACGCTTCGCAACAGACTGAACAAATATAGATAACGAATGAAGAGGTCGATACAGAGGAATTAGGTAGTAAAACCCGTTCAACTCGATAAAGATTTCTCGAACAGTTTGGAATTTTCAAAAGTTCTAATAGTTTACACAAATCATAAATGGTTTCTGTCAATATTCGATGGTCGATCTGTAAAATAAAAAATGATATATCTACGGTTGATCATATTCCAGTAAATTAATTAAAGATACCCTAACATAAAAGATTTAGAAAATCAGACTGCATTTTTCCGTCTTACAAATCAATCTAGCTGGTGGCATTTCTACGCATTCACAAAAGCAACTCATAAAAAGTGATACAGTGTATTCAGACATATATTTTTTTCTGTATAAGTCATTGTATTCCATCATATTTTATTATAGTAAAATAATAAATATGATCAACATCTTTGTACAGGAAGGTCTGCTTTTTCTCTTTAGAGATCGTAACATCATTGACTTTCACTTTTATTATGTACTCGAAATTCGAACACTAATTGATATTTTATGAATAAATCCGATTTAAATAGTTGTTTTGACAAATTTTCTTTCGAAATCATTCATATCAAAGTCAGTATATTTTCCACACTCTATATCTTTGAAATTGGCCGATCCTTTGGCAAAACTTCGTAAACGTTCAGAATACATTCGTAACGCTTCGGAATAATCTCGTATAGTCTCGATATGACTTTCTCCGACCCATCGTAATGATCGAACTATTTCTGGATGGTCAGATGAATAGACGCGCCGTTCGATATTCAATGCATGAATCCAGTATGTTAGATTTTTTTCTAATTTCTGTTCATCAACACTGCAGACACTAAGTCTTCTGATACATCGATTTGTAGTCAATGCATCAGATTTCTCTTTTACTGAAGCAATTTCGAGTGTACGTGTTAAGGAGTTCATCATCGATAGTTCATAATGCTTCGTGTATATTTTTGTAGCATCAGGCGAAAAATCTTTCATCGCTTGTAATGTAGAAGCCAGATGACGCCGATTAAACACAAATTTATGCTTGGTTGTGTTCGTTTTTACCCGAAAATATCGTAGAATTCTTTCCCATTCGCCTTTTTCTCTATACATAGTTATAATCCAATCAAGATGCATCGAGAGATTAGGATGATCAGGTGGTAAACATTGTTCTTCCATTTCGAATTCTTCAAAAAAATATTCTAAAGCACGATCAAGATTACGATTTGCTTCATGAACAAGACCAATATTACCAATACATCGGGCAATATGTGGATGTGGGCTTGGTAGAAGTCTCGTATACATATTATACGCACGATTTAACCAAATGAGAGCATTATTTGAATCGCATTTTTTTCGAAAAAGATTCCCTAGAGCTTCATATATAGCTGCTCTTGGGAATGTGTCAATATAATGTTTATTATCAATCATCAGTGCACGGTAATAATAGTCGATAGCTTGATCAAAGTCTCCTTTTTCACAATAAATATTACCAATATTGTGTAGTGAAGCAATGATATTTGGATGATCCGATGAAAGTCGCTCCTGGCGGTATTTGTAAGCTTTTTGGTAATATTCCAATGCTAAATTAAATTCACCTTTTTCATAGTATACTGAACCGATGTAGTTATAGACAAAAGGAAGATCAGAATGATCAGAAGGTAGTCTGACAAGCAGTTCATCAAAGAATTTTTTAGCATGTTCTATATATTCCATATCACGCCATAAAAAAGCTCCGAATAATACAGTTGAACTCTGATCTTGCATTAGTTCGTCTAATAATAATTTATATTCTTGAACATTATCTAAACCTTCATCAGTAACTGTCATTACTACTTTCCATGTGTTCAAATTTGAATCAAAGTCAACCGAATTCATCCTGAATGTAGCACCATGACTAAAAAGTACTTCCTGTTCACTTGGTATTTCACTTTGTTCATGTACATCAGCGAAAATGACTCGTTTTAATGATACAGGAACATTGATAACAAATAAAACTGAATATTGATCATTGTTATTTGTAATACCTGGTCCAGCAAAGACTAAAGAAATAGTTATATCACGCGACGTTGAAAGAAATCCATTGGTCGAAATAAGTAAACCAACACTTTTTTGTAATCTTTCAAATTCTTCTTTAGAAATACGTTGACCACGATACAATGTTGAAATAGTTTTGTTTGATTTTCTTTCATAATTATTATTTTCGAGTTGATTACAAAGATCGATGATAAAAAATCGAAATGAATAAAGTAAATCAATATCTTCTGTTCGAAGAGCTTTGTTTAATAGACGATAGAGAAAACAATCGTGTGTATACCACTGTATGGCCTTATCAGATGTATACATTTGACGAAATTGTTGAATCTTTTTTAATTCACGTTTATTATCTTGATAGTAATCGATACATTTATCGAGCATATCTTTTTTTGATTGTTCATCTTGAGGTAATTGTCGAAGTACATATATAAGTAAGTGATGCCAAAGAAACGATGCTGATCCTCTTGGTGGATCTCGTACGGATTTTTGTTTTTGACCAAATAGGTTGAATGCATAAATTTGCTTTTCAATAAAAGATATAGTCTCACAAATTGATTCGAGTAAAGATTGTCGATCGGAAAAAATTTCCACGATTTTCTCATATTTAGCCATCAATGGTTCGTAAAATTCTCGATTGATACAAAAGATATGAATGGCAACTATTGAACGAAATCCATGAATTTCTGGCACAATTTTACATGATAAATCTCCGCATACGATAATTACTATACGTTTATGAATCAGTGTCTTGATTAAATCAATACATAGATTTACTTCTGTGCAGAGTCGAACGTCTGAATTTAATTCGAGCAAAGTTTCTTGCATAGGGAAGGAATCTTTGGAATTGTCCATATTGGAATCAAGCCAAATGAGACAAATAACTTCTTCATGATTTTCAGGTATTTCAATTGGACATAAGTCACGATTCACACGACCTACGCGTAGCATTGAAGGTTAGATGATATTGTCAGATAAAAATGATGACCTTTAATTTGAGAAAGAACACAATATTTTATATTGATAATGACGATGATTGCGGGGTGAAAATGTCATTCGCCAGACTCAACTATGGCAATTAATATAGTTGTAACAGGGGGTGTAAGATATGCCTAAGACAGAATGCAGTAAATGAGTATCATAGTATACATCGAAAAAACACATGTGACCGTAGGAACGATGTCAATGATTAAAAAATTATTATTTATATGCTTAGCAAGGGAACTTTGTCATGTGACATTCATATGACTCAATTGTGATATATTGAGATATAATGGCGCAAAAGACATTCTGTATAATAATTGCACCTGCGTACAAAAGCGTATTTTTTTTCAACATGCACAAATCTTGTCATGATTGCGACCGACTACATCCTTGAATCCCTTGAGGATTAGATATTTTTTCTTACAGGGATGTTGACGTTGCTACGGAGGCTGATAGGTCAAAATAATGAAGACAATCGTTCAATTGTAATGGGGGAAACACAAATTTTTCAAGATTAGGGCCCAGTCCCTCTCGACGCTCCTCCATTCTAAACATCCCTGTTTACTGATTTGTTTTGTTCAGGGAGGATCCGGTGACAAAAGTATCTTCATCAAATAGTAAACGAAAAAGAACAATATTTCATATAAAAATTTTTACCATTGTAAGCTAATCTTAAGCAGGCTACTTAAGACCATAACACTTAAAACAACTGAGAAGTCTTTAAATTTTGATTTTTCAGCGCTTTCAAGCATTTAAAATCATTAAGATATTTAAAAAAGCTGGAAATTACAAGAATCCCACCAGTTTAAGCAGTTATATATATCTGTTAAACTACTTTTTTCACAAAAGCATCAATATGGATAATTGCAATTGCAAATGTCGGAAGATCCTCCGATTTGAGTTACACTTTCAGGGCTCTTAGAGTATCTCTAGCTGATCATCAGCTGTCGTATTTAGTAATGATTCTCAACTTAATTTTAAATTAAGGTAAATAGGTTATCGCTAGTCGTTATTTCTGAATAAAGCATCTATTGTTTTTTACTCTTTCTTTTGTTTTTTCTCTCTCCGCTGCGATCGTCATTCAACTAATAACGCCATATACGATTTCACTCATGTGCATAGTAGATGAAATATAATTGTAAGTTGGAGAGAAAAGGCATACAGAACGAGATATTTTCGTTGACTAATATATCGATAACGCATCGTAATATTTCACGCAATAGTGTTTTTTTATCACTTCCTCAATTCGAAGGCTATTTAGTAATGAATGCATTTTTGTTGATATGTGAGGCTGTTGTCCTATTGATGGTTCTAGAGGAGACAAATATATAAAGACATGTTTCACGCAAGTATTGAGTAATAGAAAACATCGCTTTGCTATTATCGAACAAAAAGTCCAAGAGATGAGTGAGTCAAATGTATCTCGATTGAAAGATCTATCTATGAAACTTCTCTTCGAAATATTTCAATATCTCACATCCGATGACCTTGGGGTGCCAGTGTCGATGTGAGTCTGGATGAAGAAAACACACCATTCACACTCATCCGCATCCACACCCCGTTAATTGATAATTTATTTAAAAAAAAAGTTGACAGTAAATAATATAAAATAATATTTGGAGTAGTAATAATGAAACAGCGTCAAAATTTAGGTTTCAAATACACAATACCTCTCTCCTAAAAATTGACCTTAATAAGAAAATGAACCATTTGCACTATATGCGCTTAGTCACAAATGAATAAATATATTGGTTCATTTTTCTTAGTAAGTGATTCATACGAAGCTATATTTGTCATTCGACCTATTTTGTGTCAACATTACGCTCGGAAAATGTTTCTTTCTTTTATTATTCCGTTAGCAAACTGAATGGCATATGAAACAAAATTAATGCTGTCAAGAAAATCAACTTAATTGAAAGAAATATTCCTTACATCCACATCCTCTAATAAAGATTGTAATTGTTTATAAATGACAGGTTGATTATTAAATTGTTTTCGTATAGTTGGGTGTGGATGTAAGTGAAGTGACTAACAATCAGACCCACACCCACACCCACTCCCGAGTTGTGATACTACCCGGATTCGAATTCCAGTCGAGACTCATTTTCATTTCGTAGCGTTTGGTTTTTTTTGTCGAGTGATGAATAATAGTCGTTATACCATCTATTATTCGAAAAATTGATAAATATTGTTTCATTGATGATTTGCATTCAAACATAAGAAAAATCCATTATTCTTTCTAGTATTATTTTTAATTGAATACTTATTGATGTAAATCTAAACGCAGAAAAAAAGGTACATTCTCCTTATATTTAACTCGTTGCAACTGTCATATTGATATAAAAAAGAAAGTATTTGTTTTTTGACTATTCAATGCACTATTTATGTCATACAGAAATGAAACTAAACATAAAAAAGAAGGATCTATTTCAATAATATAGAAGTTAAACTGATATGTTATTTACATCAGCCAACTTACATGATGGAACCGTTTATTTTGATATGATCTACTTTTAATTTATTTTCAATATGAGTCTTAACATTGACAAGGTCGTTCTTTTTTTCTTTCGAACACATTAATCAGTATGTAGATCTTACTGATAAAAGGCTTAATATCATATATCTTCCGATCATAAAACATTGTCTTTCATCTAGCAAGATTATTCTTTTATTAACAGCTATACGGTATGCAGAAAAAAAACGATTTGACAATAAAAAAATGTTTAACTATACCCCAGAACAATCATTGTGATACTCGTAAAAGACCATATATGGTCGTACTTCATCGTGTAAAAAAGAAAGGAAAAAGATGATTAGCATATATGTAATTTACAAACATGTACGTCTGAAAATGAATAGTGACAGTGCGTATTTTAAATACATCGTCAATATAAAAACATGTTTGAAAAACAATAAATACATATTCAGAAAGTGCTGGGAGTTTTCTATCACGCTGCGCATTTATGTTTTAATTTGCATTAATACAGTGCGAAAATGAATCGAGTCCAATGAAGGCACCCTCATCATCAAATTCCTATGTACTTGATTTTGTCATTGCCATCGACATTAGTTTTTTTTCAATTTTTCATCACTATAGAAATATCTTTCTAGACAAGTAAATACATATTTCAATAGAGTTTGAAACTCTCTGTCACTCTATATATATATTTGCCTTGTCCTGCACTTATGTGCTGCAACACATAAATGTAAGGCAAAACAAAAATATATAGGATGATAGAGAATATCAAGCTATATTGAAATATGCGTTTACTTTTATAAAGGGATATTTCTATAGTGGGATGCGGGCGTTGGTCAGAGTTGGTATTTTCTTAAATTCGAAAAGCGGGAAAATGTGGACAGTTGTCTTTTACTGTTGACTCTTCGTATTTTTATGAATTTAAATAACTTGTTGCTTGTTTTCATGACACTTTTTTATTCTCAAAGCTCCAAAACATAATAAATAATGCATAAAAAAGGTAGATGTTTTATTCAGCACGTCATTTGTTAATGTTGTAGCATTCACTGTTTGAATGGTTTCTAGTTAGCAATTCTTTTTGAGACAACAGATGCTCGTGTATGTTCGTAGGATACTCCAAGACTTCCATTAATTCATATCGTATGACTCAAGCAAAAATCTTACAAGAATTATAAGATACGAAACTTGTCAGAACCGTTATTACAACACCAGCCTGATCATATAAAACCAGAGAAGATCAATCACAAACGAAACATATTAGATAAGACACGAATCTTACACGATCATGCGAGATCAGATATGGAAATCTGTGTGAAAATGCTATCTACCGTTTTGGTCTTTACGAACAAATATGTAAATGCACAAAAAGAATCAAGTTCCATAGAAGACGTGTGCATCGATAACGAATTAGATATGAAATGTTATATACTGATATACATAGCAATAAATAGATACCAGCAAAAAAATCATAATGGTTATCTCTTTTTTTTTGTATCTACTAACTGCTTTACTGGTTTGAATGATTAAACTCTTTTTGTTGTTGACTTAGAGCTCTCTCTCGAATGTTGCAATATCAATTGCTACAAATACAGATAAAGTAAGACTAGTGAAACATTCATAAAATATTTTAAAAAAGAGGTAAACCAACCATGAAGTATTTTATCAACCAACTCATCTGTAGTATTGACCGATTTCTATTGAGTGCTGTGTACATTCTTCATTTGAGTAGGTCGTAATCAGTCAATAAACTATACTAAAATAGTGCTTAAGCCATACTTGTAACAACATGACTTCTATTTTGTTAAATCTTTCAGTGAAGATTCATACTTATGTGCAAGATCTTAAGCTTCTTCTATTGAATCTCTTATTCGGTTCCAATAAGAATAACATAGGAAGCAATAGATCAACAAAAGAGACAATTACTTATACAAATTCGATATAATTATTAGTTGGAATATCTATATTAGTGGCTCAACCAGGCAGTTGCTAGATGAGGGCTTAGGTAGGGTCGACGCGAAGCTGTTGGAGCAGGGAGATCAACATTAAATCTGAGAAAATTGCTTAACGATTTTTTTTCCCAAACTTAGAGAAAATTGATCCACCGAAATCTTAAAATTTGGGGAAAGCTCAGTCTAAACATTTCTGAGCAGGGAATGCTCCTCCTCTCCTCTGCCATGCCCTATGTCGTGAGTGTGAGTGCGAGTAAAAAGATCAGGACGCCCACATCCCACACCCTAATATTGTACTGCTGTATTCTACTATGGTAAAATGGCATATAATAGATCATTCGTCTATAACTAGTCTTGTGTTTATGTCTATTCGAATAATTTTCTTATCTTGAGTCTGATGTATATACAGTCAAGTACACAAATATCGGCTTAGTCCATTTCCACTGAAGTTTTTTTTTCGTCAACGTCCAACTTCACCCGGTTCCATTTTCACCAGCAACAATTTCGTTGTTTGGTGAAAGTGGAACTGGGCAAAACTTATCATCGACGAAAAAAAATTCGACGAAAATGAACTAACTCTAAGCATCGACTATATTTAAATTGATTAATTGCTTCGCGGATATCGTTCGTTGATTGAATGAAGAGAAAGGATGGAAGACAAGTTAAGAGAAGAAAAACAAGAAGAATAGCACGTATGATGAAGATGTATTTTTCAGTTTATCGGACGTAGGTGAAGTAATCACCAGATTCCAGTTTTTCCAGCCCGGATACGCTCAGAAACTTATCTCAGATCTCCTATTCTTGTTTCACATACAACTCCACGAGCTCTATGCAATAGCATGCTCATATTTTCTATAACCAAAAATATAATTTTCAGGCTTTGTACAGCGCCACCTATGGTCCCAAGAATCATACTTTAGCCTGTGGCAAGTCTAAGCATACCGTGCGACAGAGCTCGTCGAGTTCTACTCGAAACAAGAATAGGAGAGTTGGAAAAGCTTTCTGAGCGAATTCGGGCTGAAAATACTTTTCTGGATACCTGGATGCCATGAGGAAAAAATTGAAAAATCAATTTTGTAAGCGTTGGTTTGAGCTATGGAAAATCTGAGCATACCATTGGATAAAGCCCGCCGAGTCCTACTTGGAACAATAATAGGAGAGTTGGAAGAGCTTTCTGAGCTCATTTTGCTTTCAGTAATACAAAATCACGATATCTATTGACAGTAAAAATTTCCAGTGAAACATATTTATAGTAGATGGTATATAGATGTCACAAAAAATCGCGAAAAATGCACTTTTTTGGCGATAGTGCAAGGAGGAAAAGCGGATCCCGGTATCCTCTGGATCCCACCGTATTCTCGTTGTATCCGCCGTATCCCGGATATGGGGATCCATGAGGAATCTTCGTATCCTGAATGTGGTGAGGGTCCATTATGGATACAGAGGATAAAGGCGATATATTGGGAACACAGAGGATTCCGAGATCCGCTTGGTTCCCAAGGGGGGAAAAGCTGAAAACTAAGTATTTTCAGTGATTTGAGAAAGGAGATCTGTCAGATTATGGATTTAGTGTCCCAAACAAATGTGAACCTAATTTTATTATCCTGAGAATCAGCATTCATCCATGATCATTTTTCACATGTTTATTTTATATCTCATAATCACTCATTTTTTCATACTTGGGGTCCCCTCAGGGACCGAAAAAACTTTTTTGTCTTGGTTTTGGTGAAAGCACTTCTTGTTCAATACAGTTCAATNTAACATTTTTTGGATCGAACTCTCTTAAATCCCTTTTCTTCAGTAATTGAAATGTGTAAATATATATATCTATTCGCTTTCAATTAACTTGATAACTTCGAGTATAAACTGTTTATGATCGTAGGAGTAATTATAATGTTTGGCAATTCTGCTAAATACTGTCTTACGGAAAAAATGTAGTCCTATATATTTCCTATATTTTTATAAAAATCCTATAAAAATGCTGCTTTTAATGTCCCATATTTTCCTATATACCCAGGACGGATCGCTACGAGGCCTGTCAATGATGTTTGAATCAACAAGTGACTTAATAGACTTTTGTTTCAATAATCTTTAGTAGAATATTCTTTAGTCTTGACAAATTTATATTAAACAAACATCTTTAACGTGGTTGTATTCGTTTTCATTAAAATAAACCAATATATATGGATCAAACAGAATAGTTTTGTCATTTTTACTCATTAATATAAGATAAAATTTAATTTATTCTGAAAAAGTAAAATATTTGTTTTAATAGACAAATTGTTGCTCAATTATGTGGATGGTCAAATGTCGATTCAAAATCAGTTGGTTATGATCGTCTGGGATTATTATTAGAACAAGAAGAATACGAAAAAGTAGCTGCACTGTATATATTTCAAATGAATGTTAATCGAGCATTAGAAGTACTTAATGAGGGTCTTCAACGAGGTTATTATTTTTAAATATTTATTTTAATTTAAATAAATAAATAAAATTATTTAAAAGGTGGAAAAGAAGAATTGGCAACATTAATACTTGCATTAGTTGGTTCGATTCGAGCGACGTCAACAAATAATGATGATAAAACAATAATCAATGAATTTTCATCAGTAACCAAATTATTTCATCGACCTTATATTCGAGCTATGTTTGGATTTATTCTTATACAAGATGGAAATGATCTTCAATATGAATGTGTTCTTGTATTGATTTTTTTATTCAGTTTTTTGTTCATTTTATTTAAAAATTTTTATTTCTTAGGATGAACAATTAGATCTTAATGATAAAGTTGCATTTGCTGCTCGATATTTAAATGATCAACGTCTTTATGATAAATTAGATAAATTAGCTGAGGAAAGTCGCGAAAAAGGAGATCTACAAGGAATTCTTCTTACTGGTTTGTTTTATTTATTAATTTAAAAGAATATATTTTCAATAATATTCTCGATCAAGAAATACGGATTGATTTTGACCAGAAACTGGTAGAAACTTCGAAGCGACAATATGAAGATTAGATTGGGTGATCGACTCTGTCCGATTACGACTGGAACTAGAAATATCGAGCCATCATTTTCGATCACCGGGTTTTTGCTTCGAAGCTCTTATCTTTTTCCGAGCTTTTCCAACTGGAAACGGAAGTTTTCCTACCGGAAATTCACGAATTCGGACACCGTAATCAGCGACCTAAACTATTTGTTTAATTTTGATGAATCATTTAAGAGAATTAAAAGTTATTAGTTAGATTAAGAATTTCATTTTAATTCAATATTTATTCATTGTTAATATATTAACATAGGAATCATACATAAAATAAGATAAACTTGTTAGTCATTCAAAACTTATGGGAAAGTTTTAATTGATATCTCGAGAAAAAAAAATTTTTAAACATTTTGCAGAAGTTTGAAAGATATTATTACTCTATTGTTATCTATTCACTTGTTAAGAATATTATTATTCAATTTTTAATTATACATAAACAAGATTAATTATTATTGATCTTATAATAGGATTAAGACAAAATGGATGTGAACTTATACAGAAATATCTTGATCAAACAAGTGATATTCGTACAGCTGCATTACTTGCTATTTATGTTCCAGAAGATGTACATCAAGAATGTCCTTATGTTCAAGAATGGATTGAAGGGTTATTTAAAAACAACAATATTTATTTTTATTTAATTAAAATATTAATTTTTTTTTTTTATTATAGATTTCGACTTCTTCTTGATGAACTTCAAATGTGGAATGAACGTGCTGAATTTGATATATATCGTAGTCATGTAACAGGTACAACGCCATATCGTCGACATTATTTTGATCGTTCAATAAATACAAATCCGCATTTTTCATGTATTTTTTGTCAAACACCACTTGAGGTTAATCAAGGAACACCAAGTCAAACTCCAACAATAATTGGATTATCAACAAATACAAATACAACACCTACACCAACAACACCATTGAAAGTTCAAAGTCGAGTATCACAACAAACAATGACAACTAGATCATCTACATCATCTTCATCTGCTTATCCACCACCAAATTCTGATATGGTTTCATAAATAATCCAAAAAACGTTTTTCTTTTTAAACTAGTTTATATTTATTTAGTTGATGGTATGCGCCAAATGTCGTCAAGTCTTACCACGTTGTTCAATTTGTATGATGAGTTTAACAACATACATTGAAGATGCATCTTATGCATATGAACCATTACTTGGTTAGTTCAACTAATGACACAAATTACCTACAACTAATTAATTATTTTTCAATCAGAAAAAATCCTAATCACTTATCAATATCTTGAATAGAGTTTGTCTCTTGAACATATTGCTGCTAAAATACTGCATTTTTAAATGTCATGATCATCCTTAGAAATATCGGAGAATTTGATTTTGGAATTTTTATCTTAACACTTCACACAGAAACAGATTGTAATCAAAATTGTTTATTGGAAATATTTGAGATATTTTCGGTTTATACTATCCTAAAATACGGCTATGGGAAATGTGTATATTTTACATCGCTCATATATACAGGTAGATTTCCACGTTCTTATTTCAATATAGAAATTAATCACAAGATCTAAAGATTTTACAATAAACTACTTTCATTAAGACATATCTCTATACTAAATCCTGAGAAGAAAGACAATATTAAATTAAAAAATACTATAAGAAAAACGTATTTGCATAGAAATAAGCTAAGGGTTTAAACTCTTTTCAACATTGTCATTGCTAATTTTGATTTAGACGATATTGATAGTTTCAAATGAAAAGTGATTAATCAGTTGTGAAAGTTCTCTCGTTAATGAATAATTTATTTGCTTTTTCATTTTAAAATATTCAATTAGATAAACATACATTAATGTCAAGTCAATGGTTTACATGGTGTCGTTTATGTCGTCATGGTGGTCATGCTGAACATGTTTCGAATTGGTTTGCAATGAATCAACAATGTCCTATTGCCAAATGTTTATGTCGATGTACGTTGATTGATGGTATCTTTTGTTGACCATCATTTTTGTGTTATTTTTCATATCAATAAAAGAAAATGTTAGTTTATTCAATAATTAGTCAATTTTTCGTGTTTTTTTGAAAATGATTTAAACATAAAGAGATTTTTAAAAAGTAATTAAAAATTTTTAAATCAATTTATTATGATAAATTTCTTTTTGAAAAGATATTTTTATTTAGAAATAAACATTTATCATTAGCATACATTAGACGCTAAATGTAACTTCACATTCAATTGTTTGATCTCATATTTGAATAAAGAAAAATCGAGAAAGGTGAATCATGATTGTAACTACCAATAAATCCATTGCATTGAAGTCGATTAACTTCGGGTTAATACTTACGATAAGGATTTACCAAACTTTAGTTCTAGTCGAAGTATCGAACAAAAACAATGAAAGTATATGTAAGTTTTACCTGGTAGTAGAAGTTTTTGTGACGACGGTAACTTTGGTGATATTATTATTGAATCATATTTATTTCTTTTTTTCTTTGAGGAAAAACCATTTATATTATTGTGATATTTCAATAATTTGGCTGTTTTAACTCTCGATCTGCTATATAGATGATATCTTTATCCATGGAAATTCTGGCTAATTTGAATTTTCATGGGTTTATTAAAAGGTTAACTGAAGCCATTTCAGTTGTGATGTATTTCTTAATCTCCGAGATTTTGCTTTTTCCATCCACATCAATGGATATTCATTTTTAAAAAAATTCAAATAAATAAAGATAACAATGACCAATTATTGAGATTGTTATCTACAATTGCCAACATAACGATTACGTTACCAACGAACTGATAACGAAAAATTCCTTATTGACTAAATGGAGCAACGATAAATTTTCTCATGAGTAACTACAGTCTCTTACTGTTATTAATTGATATGTCATCAGCTGTTTGCTACTTGTTCTATGACTATTTACTCAATAATTAGCAAGTTCTCTTTATCAGGTATTAGATAAAACAAATGTTCAGCAATATTAAACTCTCATTCCTATTTTAAACATATTTGAATATGTTCATCTTTATTTTAACAGTCGCTACGTTAAAGATATCTTCATTTCTGTTGTAAGATATTGTTAATTAAACAATTAAAAATTATTCCCTATTGTAATAAAATATAATATCCCCATATGATATGAAACAGTTATCATTTATTATGATGAAAATTGTAAGAATAATTGAATACATATTATTGTTCTTGTTTGTTCAAGTTATTTCAGTTCTACTGTTGACTAAGACTAATGATAATGAATAGTCAAACAGAATTTAGCAATTGTCTTGCGAAAAGTTTTCTTACTTTTTTATTTAGTTTACGAAAATAATCATTTCGTTGTAATTTTATTTTCTCAATGTAAGTGTCCTTCTCTTACTCAATAGTAACTTATTCAAAGAAATTATTACAGAATCTGTCAACGATTCTATCTATTTTCATAAAAATATTCTAGAAACATAGTATGATTCAATTCAATTGAAAAATCTCTAATAAATCTGTTTATATTTACTTGATATCTAATGTTAATTATTTGCAAGATGAAATCTCGTCAATCAGTGAATATATTTTGACAATAATATATTATTATAAATAAAACAAAATCGATTTTTTATAGTTTTTAAACAGATAATAATATGACAAGAGAAATATTTGAAATAGTTAATTATTTTTTTAAATGAGATAATGACGATTATAGAAATTTTGAAACATTTTAATATGTTAAATTTTTTCGATTAGAATGATATAAAAACACTCTACTAGGTTAAGTCAAACTTCCAAGTTCTGTCAAAAAGTTTCCGAAAAACTGATGCAATTCTTATAAGTAGATATTGAAAAATAAAAAAAAAATCGATATGATAACAATAGATGAGACTCATATTATTTCAATTAGATTTTTTGATCAAGACAAATTTATTTTGAGAAAATAACGAGTTTTCATAAAGCTAGATTAAAAGTCTTTCGAATGATTAACTCAAGAAAATAGATAGATGTCTTCACTCGAAAAACGTTAATTCAAATTATTAAAAACTCATTCATTTTCTTATATTAAATCTGCGATAATCGAAAAACTAGATTGAAACATTTCAAATAACTGATTATAGATTCGTATTGTTTGACTCCAAAAACTATTAGTCAAGTTTGAGGAAATAAATCGTTATGGGATGTGAGTGTGTGTAGATGAAGACAAGGATACTACTGCAGTTTAGTCACACTCTCGCCCTCACCCATATACTGATTGCTATGTTCAGCGTAAGGGTGTGACTAAACTGCAGAAGAACCATTTATTTAAATATTCGAAGATTTTTCTTTGGTAAAAATTGAAAATAAACTATATTAAATTAAATTTAATAATTATTTGTCTAATTAACAAAAAGATTTCCGTAAAAAATTCTAACTCAACAATTTATTCGAAATAAAAAGAAAATTCACAAAAAAAAAGAAAATAAACGAATTTTTTGCTGTACAAAGACTTTTAAAAAAATCGAAACAATTAATAAATGTCTAGCTCTCAACTGATATTTGGCATCCGAAATAATAAAAAAGCGAGATTATTTTCATAAAAATCTTACTAAATAAAAGAAAATAAAACTTAGGTTTTGTTCTCATTAAATAAAAGAGCATTTCGTATTCGTCGTTGTGCTTTTATTTCTTGAAATGCTGAAGATGTTCCGATTGTTGTTCCACCACTAGGTAATAAACCAGTAGCAACATTTGTATTCGATTCTTTATTAATTAAACCTAATGCTTGTTTCATTTTTATTGTTTCACCTGGTTGAAACCATTCTTTTGGTATCATTGAAAGAAGAACACTCAATAATGAACATAATATTGCCAATATAAATAATGGAGAATATTTTATATTTAACATATAATGATCAATAACTATATTAATTCAATTAAATAAATAAACATATTATTCAATAATAAAATACAAAAAAACAAAACTAACCTGATATTGAAGGAATAGCAAGAACGAAAGAAGCCACATTAGCCGATGAGGTATATTTAAAAGAAATCGTTATTGGCAATATATTAAATACTTAAAACAAAGAAAAATATTTTAATTTCTTTTTAATGATTCTCTCTTACGAATTGCACTAATAAATGAAATTATGGCAAGAAGTGAATAAAAATGGTGACTATAAATTGGTTCAAATCGAGTTATATGAAAAAAGAAAACAAATGGCCAAAGAAAGCATGTTCCACATAAACATACATTAATCATCACTGTCCGATATTTTGAATTTGTTAAATTTTTAATAAAACCATTCATAAGAATCTATTTAAAACATTAAATAAATTAAATAGTTCAAAAAAAAAAAAAAAGAACACAATTTACATCAAAAGTTGTTTTCATTACAACAGCACAAGTAACCATTGATAAAGCAAATAAAAATTTATTAAAACGAAATCCATTATCATGAGCAAGAAAAAGTAAAGCTGATAAAGCAAGTATATGAGCTATTATCTATTTTAAAATAAAAAACTATATTTTAATTTATTTAAAATAAATATATAAACAAACTTTATTTCCAATAAATTGTTCATGTAAAAAAATCCATCCGAGCATTTGTCGTAATGTTATTTTAATTGAACATAATATTATTATTTGAGAAGATATAAGTATAACCATTGAACGAAATATTAAATAACAAGACAAATACCATAGAATACATAATAAACATGTTTTTATTAAATAATCAACAAATTTATTATTTGATGAACATTGTTCATTGTCAAATATTCGAACACATTCTCTACAATAATTAATTAGATACTTTTATTTTATCAAAAAAAAAATACAAAAAAAAAAAACATTTGAATCTTCTATTTAATTAGCATTATCCTTTTTAATTATACCTTTTTCTATTGAGGATAAGAGATCATTGCAAAAATTTTCATCTACAGAGAGATAAGAAGTGCTCATTAAAAGAAAAGAAAATCTTCTGTGAAAATAAAAATAATTCTGAAAGAAAATTAGTTGCGTATATTTAATAATTATAAATTTCATCTTGTAAATCTGTTGTTAAAAAGATAGTTTTCATGATAAAAAAAAATGTCAAGGACAATTATTAATAGAACCATAGTCAAAGCAAAAACAACTAATCTGTTTTTCCATACTTTTCTTCATAGTGCTTTAACGTGTGTCATATGAAAGAAGCGTGATGATGCGCAACATTTGCCTTCCGCTCTTTTTTTCTTTCTTTACCGATGACGGATGTTCTGTCAACTAAGCCTATGCCATACATTCAACGAGTAGAGATTTTTAATGAATTCGTTTGACAAATTGTTACTTTTTTTTTAGCTTAAAACGTGACAATTACTTATATCTGTGTGAAAAAGTATTCTATTAATCTAGTAAGGAAAAATTTTTGGTTTAAAATAAAATTTATTGATAATAAAGGTTTTACCTAAGAAAAGCTGCTCTTGCTCGACCATGTTGTGGATGTTGTCGATACAGAAATAAATGTGTAAATAAACAAATTAAAAATAGAAAAACATTAAAAAGCCATATGCATGCAAAGAATGAACGAATAGGAGAAGTTTTTTCTTCGTCTGATTTTGATTGATTATTCATTCGAGTTAAATTTAGTATTTTATTCAGAGATGATGATAAATTTTTTTCTGTTTTATATTTAACAAGTGTCGTTGACAGTTCAATTGTTGTTATAAGAAGAAAAGCAAAAGTAACAGTTAAAATGATAATTAATAAAATACTTTTTATTCTTTCGGATAGTTTTAATTGAGTATTTAAATTTAATAAAATACGTGATTGATTTGAACTATGATTTGATGCTAAACATAATGCATTAGCTGATACTTGAGATAAACGATGTGATGGAACTAATCCATTTGATGTATTTTTAGCTAATGATCTTGATAAAGGAGAATTTGTACCCAATGGAGTACCATGAACATATTGCGATTGGAATTGTTGCATTGATATAAATGAGACGCGACTAGATCAATATTTTTGCTGTCTTTATTCAGTCATCTAAAAATATAATTAGTCGTAACGGAGTCAGTCTAAAACAGAAGAGAAGAAAAAAGCAAGAAGTGACGTTTCCTTACTTTTTCTTTCTCTTCTTTTCTCGTTTCGGTTTGATCTTCGTTCATTTCTTTTCAGTTGTGATGAAAAACTGGGTTTGTTATAATAATAGTTGCTACGTTTTAAACAAGAAGCGGATGTTGGCGACTATTTTTCTTTCATTGGCGTATCATTTCTCTCTATTTGTTCGCTTGCTACAATAATTGACATCAATTGATCTCTACACATGATCATCATCGAATCTTTCAAATAAAATAACAAGAAAATTAACCTTCTTTATATTCAACTTTACTTTTTCATATGCATTATTTTAACAATCAGTAAAAAAAATAAATCATATAAGATTTAGCACAATTATAACAATTTTATGTGTTTCTTGTGTATTTTGAAGCAAAAAAAAAGAATTAGTTATCTTCGACGGAATGAATTTTAATCTTAAAAAAATTAATTACAACATGTATCTAAATAAAGATTATATTCATTATTATTATTATTATTTCAAAAAGACATGGTACTTTCAAAGTAATTTTACATAATTGGGATCCCAGTCTAAATAGATGATTAATCTTTTTTGTTTACTTTTTGTACATATGGATTCATGAATAAGACTACGATGAAAAAATTGTTACATGTCCGTTTCGATTAAATCAAATGTACCAATGTTTTGGTTGGTGGCAGATGCTTATTTTAAAGCTTTTTTTTTTCGACATAAATAATGCAAGCAAACTCTATTGTTAAGTAATTTTGTTGTCGTCATTAAAAATATTTAATTGAATGTAAAGTAAAGAAAATCCATGTGAAGCGTTTCATAGATAAGTTTCACTTGTCATCTTAGGTAAGAACAAGAAGAAATAAAAATAACTTTCATAAATGATACTACATTGATGCGGATAGAGGAGATACTCATAAATAGTCAGTTAAAAAGCTGTAATTCCTGTTTTATAACTAAAACGCACAATTAAAGTACATTTAAGAGCAGCATAACATCAACTTCCTTGCAGAAACTAGTGTTCCATGCTGACTAATTCGAAACATTATAATCCTAGCTTTCAATATAATTAGTTCTAAAAATTTTTCATGCATGCATCAGCATAATATCATCGATGAAGTTTTTTGACTTGTTCTTATTTTCTGAAATGACAATGGAAGCTTATCTATGAAACGCGTCATATGGATTTTCCTGTCTTAATACTTGATTAAATCTTTTTATTGACGTCAACAATATTACCTAACAATAGAGTTTGCTTGCATTATTCATGTGAAAAAAAAATTTTCAATAAACTTCTACCACAAATCGAAAAATCGGTGCATTTTATTGAACCGAAGTGGAAATATGACAATTTATTGTCATAGTCTTATTTATAGATCACTCCATGTATTCATTAAAATTAAAATTTAATTTTTTATAGTCATCAGAGACGGAAATCAGAAGACCTTTTTATTTTCCACCCTTCTCAGCTTAGCTCTACGTTACTTCATTGTCTTTCTGGCCTCGATCATCATTATTAGATATTTGTTTAATTTTACGAGCGGATTCTTCTCATTCAATTATTGCTTTTAACTTGAGACTACGCACGTTCTGTACAAGAAAATTAATTATGAATACCCTGAAAATAGTTTAGACCCTTAGCTTGTTGCTATCAAGACATTGCACTTTTACATCAGTATTTAAAATGAATATCGTACTCCTCTACAGAAACACCGGAAAAACTGATTTTCGAACTTTGAGAAGAAATTTTATACAGAGGTAGACTTTCATAAGAATAGTTTATTGTAAAAATTTCAGGTTTTTGGATTTGCTTCTATCCTAAAATAAGAACATTGAATATACCGTTATATACAGTGAGTATCAAAATTATTCAACAAGGTTTATTTTCAATGTTTTTCTGCTACAGTAGGTGTCAGAAAGAATCTAAATAGTCAGTTGCATAGAAAAAATGGTTTACAACAAGAATATCAAGAAATAACACTGTTTATTAAATTCCCAATGATAGAGATTCTAGAAAATCCACTCTCTAATTTTTCACACCTAGAACGCGTATATATAATCTTGCTCGGACTACATAGAAGGATAGAGATAACAATTTTCTACCAAATTAGAGATCGTTGAGTTCTCGAGAGACTTTTCTTAGCTGGGATACATCAACCTTATTGAAAGTAAAAAAAAAATTGTTTTTCCATCGAAAATTGGAACAGAAAACGACGTTAGGAGCTTTCGTAAGTTTACTGTATCTCAGTCAGAGAGCGTTTCATAAAACTTAAAGATCTCTTATTGTGTAGAAAACTGATCGTTCTATTGTTTTGTATAGTCCAAACAAAATTATATTTACGTACTCTAGATACTGGAAAACTTGCCTTTAGATTTTCTGGAGACTCTCTATTTGAAAATTTAATACTAATTTGTATTTCCTTATATTCATTTTGAAAACAATAATCTCTATGCGAATCGCTGTCTGAATTCTTTCAAATGCTTATGGCAGTGGAAAAAGCCAAAAAAATAAACCTTGTTGAAGAATTTTGGTAATACCTATTGTATGAGCGATGTAAAAGATACGGTTTTAGCATAGCTGTATCTGAGAATGGGAACAAGAACAAGATCCGAAACATTCATCATAGAATATTCTTGTTAACGATTGTCTATGTACTAAGTTTCAAGTCAAGATTTGAAAACCAGTTTTTCCGACGTTCCTGAGGGAGACTACAGTATTCATTTAAAAACTAATATAACAGTGCAATATCTCGACAGCAATAAGCTAAGAGTCTCAAATATTTTCAACGTATCCACAGTTCATTTGCTTCTGTATAATGCATGTGGTTTTGACTCAAAAATGATTTATTTCTTGTAAGAATTTTCTCATTGGATGCAAAAGATATTTACGATATGATTATTTAAGAAAAAATTCGATATTCAGTAAATAAACCCGTATTTATTTGTCTTTTACTCTATTTTGAATGTTGATACAAATTTACGAACAAGAAAAGAAAATCTAGAGACTTGAAAAATCAGAAAAAAATGCATTAAAATGATGAAACGGACATAAAAATAGATGTATGTCAAATTCATTGCATTTACTTTATTAAAATGTCTCTTTTAATCAATAAAGTTCAAATGCATCAAACTTTCGTTTATTTCATTATCAGAAACGACATTTTTTTTCGTGTCTTTGATATAAAATTCAAGAAAGTCATGAAATTTTTCGGATTTTTAAAATTAATTCGAAATCTTCCAAATGTTCTAAATAGATATCAATAAAAAGATTAATTATATTTGTCATGTATTGTATCATACTTTAGCCATTATTCCCTATACAGTGCTTTGTAGAGCATCTATTAATGCTATTGATAATTCTACTCAATATTTTAAAGTATATTCAAGATAGACGAAATATTCATTTTGAGTGAACAATTTCCTCAATGTAATAATAAGCAAGGAATGGTTTATTCGGCAACTCTTGTTTCACATGAAATAAAAAGTGTCAGAAGAGTTGATTAAAAAATGTAAAACTTCGTATCAAATATCATGGAAACCATCTTAAATATTAACTATAGACAGATAAACGGAATGCCTTTTGTCATTCAAGCTTCCTAGTGATCCTTTGCGAATATAAAGGAAAATAGAACATTTTATAAACAACAATTATATAGGATTTTCCTAAAAATATAGGAGAAACTTCAAAAAAAAAAAGAAATTTTGAAGATTTAAGAAAAAGTATAATGATGCATGAAATCATGCACACTATGCCTCAGATTATGAGAGGAATTCCAGATGGTTGCAAGTTCAAAAGAATCAAAAACAAAGAATAATTTTTCTCTTTAGAAAGTTAAGATTAAGTGATATCTTATGTTCGATTTATTCACCGGAGCCTACTAACACGTGTATGACAACAACTATAAAAACAAACACAAAACAGAAAATTTAACGAAGAGAAAAAATATTTGCCTATTTTTCCTTTTTCTCTCACTTGAATCATCTGTTTTTTATCATTTTTATGTCACGCATCTAAACAGCTTGATGTTCAACATACATATTAATATGAACAATAATGATTGAAGGAAATATTTTATTCAAGTAGCAGAGATTCTTCAATTAATTGTACTTTTCTCTATTATTCTTTATTGTTTAACAAATCATTTCTTATGTTCGTATAAATTTAAACTAGATAATATCCTAATAAAAACTAATAATATGAGTTCCGCCGAGGACACTTTCAACTATCAATCGTTAAATTTTTAATCAATCTCGTTTAATACATGGCAATGTCTCAATTATGCGATTGAAAAAAAATCTCATAAAAGCAATGTAGTTGTCTGATTGCTTGTTTTTTTTTTTATCGATATTGCCAATTAGTTGTTTGAAAACAATAATCATATAAATAGTGGATGTAGCTAAAGCAATTGCTATTATACATCTTTTAATCATCTATTCTAGTTAAGGGTATCAGCAGTTGTCTTTTCATAGCTATAATGTGAAATATAGTAGCTAAGAGACAATAGCGTTTATTTTCTTCATTGTCTGAAGTTTTATCCCAAAAAAATACTAAGTTTGTGAAATTCTCTTTTGCGGAGATAACTCGTCAGCAAATGGAACCACTTGTTAATATTCAAGTAAATTATTATAACTTTCAAGAGTTGAAATATAAAGATTGTGTTTCGATGAATAAATTTTAACTTTATGTACTTAAAACGATCATGATGCAAAGTACTGACTTGCGATGTATGCGTTCGGAAAAAGAAATATTAAATTTGACAGTGATTATTTATAAGACAATATAATGCAAAATTCATCCTAAAGTCTGTCACAGATCAGTCTTGTTGATGCAGTCTCCAAAAAGAAAAAAAAAAGAATCGTACCAATAAATATTATAGTGAACTGAAAAATATCGATGTATGACAAATAGCTTTAATTTGTATCGTTGTTGAGTCAATCAGTTAAACGTGAATAAGTATGCTATATCTCTCTTATCGACTAAATCTAAACTACTGACAAGAAAATCTTTAGTTTTTGAAAAACACAGGATATCTAAGACAAATGTTTAAAACTGACGACATTATATGACCATTTTCGAAAATATAGAAATTAAAGCAAACGACTACGAAGGCTGTTTCCATAAATAGATTTTTCCAGTAACAAAAACAAAATTTTCATCTTCCTACATAAAAGATAGTAAAGCAAAAATATATCCTGTAAATATAACGTTAATTACCAGTATATACATTCTCTATATGGACACTAACATAATAAAGCTTTATCAGAGAGAAACTTCGAAAATTGATTGTAAGCTTGTCGTATCTCATCTCGTGTAGGGAAAAATAATTCCCGACAGTGAGATTCATCCTGTTTAGGTCTCTAATAGACATAAACATTTTGTGTAAATCAAATGCTCAATTTTTTACATGAAAAAAAAAGCGCAGTAAACCAATTGTTAAAGTTCGGTTTGAATATTAGCAAGAACAAATAATGAATTAATCAGACTATTTCTTATTAACATTTATTTAAAAGAAATATTAATTTTCAATAGTAAAATATGTAAATAAAATTTCTCTTTACGTTTAATAAATATCGATATTAAATTAAAACTGATACTAACTTTCATTGTCATAGTTCTCTTTGTTTTTTATGACAACCACATGATATTGTTTTGTTGCTAGAAATTCTTCTGTTATTTATGTTTTATAATGAATGTCAATCGACAATAACAATCTACTGTTGTTTTCTGTTGAATTCCTTTGACATGTCAATTCATTTTCTTAATCATTTGGTTTTGCTTTATTAAATATGAAATTTCCGTTTTTTTTTTTCTTCTTATTTTCTATATAAAATAGTAGTACCATCAAAGTGAAAGTCGAACTGCTGCTGTTGAATAAGTTCTTAAGACCATTGAGTAAAAAATGTTCGTTTTTCTCTTTTTGTTGTTAGTTCATATTTATTCTTACAAAAAGATAAAATGTCAATAAATGAGATATATTGATATTTGCATCTTGTTCATACAAGAATCTAAATAAATATTTTTCAGCATCGAAATTCATTATCTCCACGAATGAAGGTTCTCAGTGTGTGATAAGGGAGAATGAAAGAAGATGAAAAATTGTAATCATCATTAATGTGAAAACTCATGACATTTTTTTCTAATACGGAAGGAGCAAGGTTAATGGCGATACACTTAGCACCAGTTTTAATCAAAAGGAAAAATTTTTCTTCACTAATATTATTTTTAGGATTCATTAATTATAAACATTGATCATTAATACTCACATATTGTTATTATCAATATTTAGATTGATCATTATTATTAAAATAGATTATTATTATTTCAAATTTTTATTAATACAGTTTATATTAATCGTCATAGTTTCTCAGGTAGATTAGAACGAATTCATTTACAGTATGTTCTCAGAATGCAAACGATGAAAAAATAGCACTTAACGGTAGTAAACAATGCCAATGCGGATCATTTTTTGCAATGTAAATTATCCAAAATATGCCATGAATTAGTGGTTTACAGACTGGCCTTGCTCTGATGATGTAGTCGCGTTTTGCAATCAATTTTAGTTGTAGCATATTATTTGATGTCTTGCTACATCATATATATCTGTTTCAGTACTGTGGCTTCGATCTAGACTTAGAGTTCAAAAATATACAAAAAAACTAGAAAAATACTTTTGTGGAAGGAAAACTAAAAACAGAATAATTTGTGTCATCGATGTTATTTGCTATTAAGTGAAGAAGCAATGCATGAATAAAATTTAAAAGAACGATATACTTTCTTTTATTATCTCAATAATAAAGGCAACATTAACGATGATGAAAATTGATAGTCAAAGTTTTTTAAGAATTGCACCTTGTTGAGATCTATAAAGCTTAACCAAAGCTATTAATTGATATATAAAACGACTCAATAATGTTTCTAAAAACTTGACATTAATCAAAGAAGAAAGAATTTTAAGAAAGATACAAATTAAAGAAAATATGTTCTCGATGAAAAAATTCAAAGAACCGTTCTATCATCGGTTATTTGATGGTATTAAATGAATTTCATTCGATTTATTGATTGTATATCATCACGTGATACCAATCCATAGATTTCCGTCACTTTTACAATACTAGATGATTACAGAGAGAGAAAACGAGACGAGTACATGACGTTTATGTAGTCACCTGAACAAACAGCTTAATGAGCTTTTAGACTCTGAGCTCTCTACAACTGCTTGCATTCTATATTAAATGATATGAGAGTTTACAAGAATACTTAAGGGATGTTTTGACAAGAGAGTTCAAAAACAGAATATATGCAGTCTCATTTACGCATCGTCAACGAAATTCTACGGATTACCCTAAAGATCCCGTATATGGACCGTTCCGTATGAGCTGGGTCACTTTGATGGTTAATATTCACATTTGGTATTATGGATGTTTACATTTATCAATATAATTGATAACATTCATTATAATAAAAACAAGAAAATATCCAATGAAAATGAATCAAATAGGAGAACAAATGAAAAAAAATTCTCTTCGGAAAAAAGCAACTTTAAGAATTAGTTTTTGAATACTTTTTAAAATCTTTATTTATTGTAGAAACAAAACGTTCCAATCTAAAAGGAAAAAGAAACAAAAGAAAATTGAATGTACAGATAAGTTAAAATAATAAATTGCTTTTTGTTTTGCTTTTTTGAATACAATGATTTCCTTTAATCATTCTAGTTCATGAAATAAATGATTTAATTAACAGATTAATTCAATCTTGTGCCAAGCTACCAAATTCACCGTCATATTTTATGTATACAATCAAAATTTTCCAATAAAAAACAAATTGGGAAGATGTGGATTCAGAAAAAAAATCAAATATTTGAAGCTTTACGTCACTTATAAATATTTTTTGAATTAGCTAAATTAAATCAAAAGGAAAAATAAAAACTTGAAAAAATACTTGTATCTTCGAAAATTGATATTCATGAACTATTCGTAAGTATCATACATAGTATTTTTTATTGTTCTTTTTCTTCTATAGAAACAAATACATGAAATAGAATCTGAATTACATTCAAGTAAAATAAAAAACAAAATGATCATATGAAATAAAAAATTGTAGAAATTCAAACGAAACATATTTTAACGAAAATTGCAAATATTCAAATGAATAAAAATGTAAACCATGAAATGAAATGTCTTAAAAACCAACTCGATAAGTTGAGATAAATGAATGCTTTATTATTTAAATTTTTTATTTTAAAAACATTCTTAGAAAACAAACAAATGAAGTAATGATTAGAGACGTCAAGGCACATCTTTTATCGCTAGTCGTGGATGAGATAAAAGTTGATTTTGAACAAAGGAACCAACAAAAATAACAGACACCAAATATTGATTATAAAAATTCATATAATACATTCACATTAAATACCTTGACACATTTAGAAAAAGATCCCAAAAATGAAAGATTAACAATTATATAGAATTTTATTCAAAAATTTTTTAATTAATGTGAATTAACCATGGATCAAATGATTGAATCGCTACTACAAAAAAAAAACAGATAGAAATTTCAAATAGGACGAATTTATCGAATGTTTTATAAATAACGTGTTGAACAACGAATATACTGTAAACGATCTGACCTACTATATAGAAGAAGAGCAAAATATTCAACTTATATTCAAGGATCCAAAAAAAGGTTCTATTGAAATTATCACATGTGAATATTGAATATTGTCGAAATTAAATTTCAACGATTCAGTTTTCGTTTTAGGAAATGGGTACAATCATCGTAGGTAAATTTGAATTTGAACATTGTCATGTTGGTAAAATTAATGTATAATCATGCCAAATCAAAAACGTGTTCAAATTATAAATATTTATTATGACAATATTGAAATTGATTTTTTTTTCTTTGTGAAGAAAATCTTAATCTCAAATTTAAAATTGTTGAAGAAAATGTTAGTCTTTTTTCTATCAATTATTATTTTCTCGTGAAAATCTTTAAGAAATCTTATTTGGATCTATGTTAATTTGATGTAGTCTTTTATACATAAATAATTAATTTAAAAAATTTATATGTATATGTTGAAAATAGATTGTTATACGAAAGCATAAATCAGGACTAGGTCAACGTTACTCCGCTGTTCTCCGTCTCCATACTACTGTTGCGGAAGTCCAATTTAAAAAATAATTAACATTAAATGATTTAAAAACTGATGAAATAATTGAAGAACATATGAGACTACTAAAAACAAAATCAAGTAGACATAGCAAGATTTGAACTATCACAAGCTTGACGAACTATTTCTAAGAAATCAATTAAACTATTTGCTTCAATTTGGTCGATTTACATTACGTGATGCATTCTTTCTAATAATAGATGATATTTAAAGAAGTATTCCGACGATATCAATAGTGTTATAATAACCTTCACAAAATAATGAGATGATATTTTCATACGAGATAAAACAAACCAAGAAAATTGGTTGACTATGGAATAATCTGAGATATAATGCAACAGCTTATTATCATTGGCAATCATCTTTTTTTATTTCATTGAAGACACTCAGATATAGGATGGTCTTATAGACTATTAGCTTTCTCGTACGAAAGAGAAGATTCATAAATTTTATACTTCCAAAAAGGAAAAAAATTTGAAGAACTTAAATAGATTTATTGGAATGTTTTCGTGTATAATAAAAGGCAAAATTGGTTGGGAAAACAAAGTTGATCTGTTCGTTTTTACTAAGTCAGTTGTTCCAAAAGAAAAAAATAATCGGTTATGACGGAATTGTTTGGAAAAAAGTCTTTTGATCACCAAAAAAATGTTTGCTGCGAAATTATCACAAAAAAAAAAGACTTTTGATCATCAAATTTATTATATGTGGAAAGAGCACCAAAAACAAGAACAAACAAATAAATAAATATGAATATAATGAAGATCAAACAATTCATAATAAAAATATAGATCGATTTTTTTTTTGATCTACATTTTCCTCATCGTTTACCTACAAGTTCCAAACACGTTTTATTAGTTTATTAAGACTGTTATTCTTTAAATGAACAAGTCAACGTAAAGGTCTAAATTGAGAATAGCTATGGCAGAATTTACAGATTTTTTTTCCCTTTTTTAATAAGAAACAAAGTAAAAGTAAATAATATAAATAGCAATATGATTTTATTTGAATTTATTTTTTATCATAGTTAGTCACTGGACAAAGATAGAATTCGAAAGGCCCTCGCATCATTAACACTTCTAATTCCTATCTATTTTTCTTTCTCATTGCTTTCAATCTTCGTTCTTTTTCTTTTAGTATCGCGTATCCTGAAAAAGTAAAAAATGAAAATTATCATAAATAAAATTGTACTACTATTTATATTATGCGCTTTTACTTTACTCGTTACTAGAAAAGAAACGATAAAAAAGAAAAGAATCTATAAATTTGATATAGATATTCTCAAATTACATCTTCACACGTTGACTTGATCAATTTCAACAATGGATTGATTACTTTTATATTATTCTTTTCATTTGGTGCTCAAAATTGTCTTTTTTGTGGTGCTCAAAAAGCATTTTTTCCTCACCAAAATATGTTTACTGCGAAATGATCACCAAAAAACAAAGACTTTTGATCACCGAATTTATTATTGTGAAATACTTAGNTAATAAATTCGGTGATCAAAAGTCTTTGTTTTTTGGTGATCATTTCGCAGTAAACATATTTTGGTGAGGAAAAAATGCTTTTTGAGCACCACAAAAAAGACAATTGAGCACCAAATGAAAAGAATAATATAAAAGTAATCAATCCATTGTTGAAATTGATCAAGTCAACGTGTGAAGATGTGATTTGAGAATAGCAATATGATTTTATTTGAATTTATTTTTTATCATAGTTAGTCACTTGACAAAGATAGAATTCGAAAGCCCCTCGCATCATTAACACTTCTAATTCCTATCTATTTTTCTTTCTCATTGCTTTCGGTGTTTGTTCTTTTTCTTTTAGTATCGCGTATCCTGAAAAAGTAAAAAATGAAAATTATCATAAATAAAATTGTACTACTAATTATTTGTATTATCCGCTTTTACTTTACTCGTTACTAGAAAAGAAACGATAAAAAAGAAAAGAATCTATAAATTTGATATAGATATTCTCAAATCACATCTTCACACGTTGACTTGATCAATTTCAACAATGGATTGATTACTTTTATATTATTCTTTTCATTTGGTGCTCAATTGTCTTTTTTGTGGTGCTCAAAAAGCATTTTTTCCTCACCAAAATATGTTTACTGCGAAATGATCACCAAAAAACAAAGACTTTTGATCACCGAATTTATTATTGTGAAATACTTAGTGTGGCATAGTTTTTTTTTTTACTATTCTTCACAGACAGTACATCTATAATAGACAGTGGATGTATGGCACTGATGATGAGAATAAGGATGAGAGTGACAGTGTGGGTAAAGATATGGGCAAGGATGAAAACGAGGATGAGGATGAAGGCACAATTGAGGATGAACATTTTGATAGAGGATACGTCTAATACTGATGGTCTTGTTGAGGAAGATAAGAATATGAGCTATCTTGGTATTTGACTACATGACTGTAGTGGTTTAATCACGGTTCGAATTAATGCTGAAAAGTTTGTAGCAGCAATATTATCATACATTACTATCCATATAATACCTTTGGTACTATTATTAGTCATTCTGTTTTGTGCTTATGTGGTTTTTCTCATGATATTCTGTGCAACTCGATCCATTTATTCATATATCTGTTGTTTTTTCTATCAGTAATAGATTTGGTGATCAGATGTATTTTTTTTCAGTGATCAAAAATATCCATACACGAATTGTTTTGAGAAATTTGAAATCAGTTTGTTATTCATTAGTCATAAAATATGATTCTTATTTATTATCAAAGAGATTTGTTAAATTTCTTTGAAATTCACTTAATCATCAATTTCAATAAAATATTCAATTGATTTTTGATAAAATCTACTTTCCTAAAAATTTTCCTATCTCAATCGAAAAATATTCTGTTCATCCGATTTTCTATAGAAGATTATTTGAATAAGTCAATAGAATTCATATTCAAATAGTTTTAAAGACAAAATAAAAAATGTACGTTTTTCATACGATCGTCAATGTAGCAGCGGAGAGGGGGTGTGGCACACACCAAATGCATACTCATTCTTTCATGAAATTTTCATCTTTGTTTTCAGAAAAAAATAGTTCTTTTTCTTAAAAAAAAAGACACTGAAGATGTATCTTGCCTGGTCTCAGAAATTGTTTCTTCGCTTAATTTCTGTAGATGATAAATTCTTTACTTAAAAATGTGAAAAATATTGAGAAGCAATTTTTCAAGCATTTTCTCTTCGACTAACCGATGTTTATGATGTGATCAAATAGATGAATGATTATTTTTGTTTGACTTTATTGGAAAAAAAAAAGCTTGTTCACTTTGTAAAAAAAATAAACCAGGAGAAAATTTGTTTGAATTAAAAGAATTTATTTATGGTGAATATTTATCTATGTGAATCGATCGGTAATTGAAAATGAAATATGTTTTAAATTAAAAAAGTGTTTGAATGTCCAATATTTAGGACGTCCATTTAATTGATATAGATAGAATCAATCAATCAGAAATAACAGAATGCGCAATGACCAATCGATAGATTCCCTTTGGAATATTTAAATCGTGCGATTAATTCTCATTTGATTCAACTGTCAATTTGTATTGCTTCATTTTTTTTTCTCTTAAATATTTAAACAAAAATTGAATTGAAAATATTTTGTTTCATTGCTATTTGAGAAGATTTTCAATAGAATTCTTGTAGATTTTTTCAAGTCATATAAAAGACATAGAAGACGTTTAACATTCTTTTATTTATCATCGTTCAACTTTTTTCTGCATGAACAGACTAAACTAATTCTATAATCGATTATTTTAATAATCTTCCAATATTTTTTTTGTATAAATGAATTTCATCAGTTGAAAGTTTTTCTCCTATTTTTTTTCTCTTATATTTCATTTGATGTTTTCATATTTCTACTTATAATATACTCTATGAGAAAAAAGAATAAAATGATATTTATTCGTGTTTTTTTTTTTTCTTTTTTCGTTTAATGTTAATCGTAATATTGTGTTATATTTAATAGCGAGTAGATATTTCATTATCGAATGAGTATGTCTCGTTGTCTTATTCATTTTCTCATTTAATTTTATTAGGGAAAAAACTCTAATTGATTGATTAAATTAAGTACATCTAGACAGAAAAACAAGATTAGGGTCACAACGACCAAAGTCGCGTTGACATTATTGTCTCTTTGTCTGTTGCATTTTTTTTTCAATAAGAGTGGAAGAAAAAAAAGAAAGAAGAACCGTTAGTGTGATTCGAGCGGCGTCATTCATTACATAATATGCTAATAGAAGTCATCGTCGTCGTTCATCGTTCACAAGTCATTTCCATAATTTAAAAATCAAACGACACATCGTCACATATCCAAACAGACAGACAATGATCATCATCACATTTTCTTTTTTGACTTTTTTTGTAAGTTTTTTTTTTTCTTTTCTTTTATAATCAATTCATTAATAGACTCTTTTTTATTTTTATTAAATAGTATTATTTATCAATAATAATCATGGCTAATAGTTCTTCTGTATCATCAATATTATTAAAACGTTTAAGAACACAAAAGACAATTAAATTTCAATCAAAATTAAGTTCACCAATCGAAAATAACGTTAATGAAGGTTCAGCATTACATTTAACCTGTTCATTTCTATCAAATTTTGATAAAATTGATATTTTTTGGTTTCATAATGGAACTTTAATTGAATCATTTATTTCAGAAGTATTTACTCTTTTTTTTTTTCTTATATGATGAAATATTTTTTATAATATTATTTTAATTTCAATTAGAAAAATTTGAAAGAAGAAGATGACAATGTTGAAGATTCTTTTTTGGGTGTTTCAATTGTATCAACAATAAATATAGAAAACATTTTATTTGATATGAATGGTTCTTATCAATGCATTGGAGTATATCAACAGATTCATGTTCAACAAACATTTTACGTTCATGTCAATACCACCCGTAACATTTTTATCGAAAATTTTTAAGAATCAAATTTTTACTTTTTGTATTTAGTAGAGAAAAATTCTTTAATAAATAGTTCATCAATCGGTTCATTTATTACCGGTAAGTTGAATTTGTTTTGCAATCTAATAAATATTAATATTAATAAATTCTAGTTCATACATCTCAAGCTTTATTTGAACCTCGTAAATATGTATCATTAATGTGTCGTTTTGCTCCTGATCGAAAAGATAAATGTAAAATAAAATGGTTTAATCCAGATGATCAACCATTGGATACATTTAATCAAACAACAGATTTAATTTTTCGAAATGCAACTTTTTATGATTCAATGGGTTTATATACTTGTCAAATTTGTTGTTCAAATCAATGTCAACATTTAACATCTTTTGTTTATCCAGTATGAATTTTAATTAACATTTAATTTTTAATTTTTTAAATTAATTAATTTATTTTTTTAGGCTGAACAAGAAAGATAAGTAAATATAAATAAAAAAACATTTCTCTATTTAAAAGAATTTCTTTTATGTAAATATTTGTCTGTATATTTGTTCCCACTATTGTAGTTTTACCTTTTCCTTTCTTATCGAAGAAATAAAAGAAAAAGAACAGATTTAGAAAACAACGATTAATCAATAATAATAATTTTTTTTTTTTTTTATTAATAAAAAGAAAGTATAAATAATTCATCATTGTGACTTAACAAGTTCATATAATAATACTTATCTCTAGCTGATTTTTATTTAGATAAAAATAATTTTCTATAAACTACAATAGTCAATAACAAATAATAACTAAAATATTTGCAATTATTAATTAATATTTATATTCGATTTTCTTTATTACATCAATAAATTAATTAATGAAAAATAATTTTTGTTTAAATATAAAATCAAATTAAATTCGGATCTTTTTAAAAAAGAGTTTTCTAAGAAAAAAAATTTTTTATAAAAGATTATATGATGATCAAAGTTAGTTGAGTTGAAATCGATTTGCATCAGAGAAATTCGTTTTCAAATCAATCAATCAATCAATTTAGTTGATATTTATTTGTCAAAATCAAATTTTCATATTGAAATATATTTAAGATAAATGCATTAGTTTTAATTGAGAACTATTTTTAAATTCTTTTTTATAGAGAAGATAATAGAATCACTTCAATGATCATCTTTCTTTCACATTCAATTTACTACTTCAGGTCACGTTGTTCCCTTTTCTACTCAAGAAACCATGAAGAAAATTTTGGCAGTTATTTCTTCTGGGAATAAATTTATCACTCAATCAAAGTAACGGACAATAATAAAAAAAAGTCGTTTCAAATAAATAATTCATGAACTAGTTGCAGATGATAAATTATTAAGATCTTTTTTCAAGGTTTTATCAAGTTTATTGTGACCTGTAATATGAACATAAACGATTACAGAGTTATGATTAACATTAAAAATGAATTCATTTGAATAAAAATATAAAAACTGAATCTTCTTTAAATAATTTATCATCGAATCATTTTATATATTTTTTTTTTCTTTATTAATCTCAGATGAATGTTCAAATGGTACAATTCTCACTAGAAAATTATCTCAACTGAACATAACTCAATTAAGATAAACAATAATGGAAAATAATCTCTCCATTTAGTTATATATAAACATTGATAGGTCGAAGAAGAATTCTCATAAGACCTTGGTACCATTACTCATCATACGCAATTATTATATATATCTATCCATCAACATAGGTCAATACACCTCGTTTCTTACATGTCTAGTTTATTAACAAATGTTTATGATTGTCTCGAATGAGGTCATCTTTTCAATTGATCAATCGATTTTGAACTCGGACCTTGTGAATAAGACAGAATTCAATGAAATACATATAAAAATAGAATCAGAAAAGGATAAATCACCTTGGATCTTCTGTTCAGGATTATTAGGCATTTTACTGGAATTTTAACTTCTGTCATGGCATGTACCAACAAATTGAATGACACTATTTCAGCCCGAGATTTTTTATATGGACAGATCTATCTGTCAGTAGAATATCCTGAAAATTTCAGCCTTAAAGAGTGTTGCCTTTTTAAGATATCGAAGTCGCAAAAATCACTGATTTTCCACAAAAGATGCTAGAGTTTTCTGTTCTTTTTGCACTTTAATATGTCGAAAGGGAAGCATTCTTTTGTTCTAAAATTTTCAGAACATTCTACTCACAAAGAGATTTGTCTATGGGCGAAATTCTAGTAAAATGTCTATAGTTCTGGACAGAAGGCGTAAGGGGACTTAATCTTTTTGAACTTTTTCATATCTCATTGGAGTATACTTAATGCATATAGTTTGAGTTCAACAATGATTGATCAGTTGAGAATTTTCTCTCGTAAAACACTAGATTAACAACTAATTAGTTCATCAAATTCATTCAATTCTATTACTGCACTCTAGTTATATTTATTCTAGCAATCAACTAAACTATGAGCAATTGTTCAAAGTGACAAGTGTACATACACATCCAAGTTACACTCATGTACGACGTTCTTGAAGTATCTGTGAAAGAGTGCGATGAGAACTGTATTTGAATTATGCTAGACATGATCAATGAAGACTTATGAGACAAGTAACTCGATCTCACAAATCAAGATATTTCAAAACTCACCAATTCGTCTATCGAATCATGAAAATTCATCGTTTTCTCTATGAACGGTGACAACGGTACCATCATCTGGTCATCTCTCTCGAGTTTCACTTTGGAAAGCTGTGCCATACAACTTTCGCTCGTTCGAAGTCAATCAGTTGATAGATATAATCAGCAGCTGTTAGAAAACATTTGTGAGTACCCGTACGAAAAATATGACCAATGGGAATAGCGACTATGCAAGAGTGAAGATGAAGTAAAAGCAAAACGGAAAAAGAATATTAGGTCTGCATAAGAAACTTTTAAACATTGCTGGATTATTTATTATATTCGTGCAAGAAATTATTCGACCTGTTTCAAAAGTAATCTCAAACACTAATGAGAAAACCAAAGAATTGGTGGATAAAATAATTTTTATCGTGTGAAGTCAAATTGAATTATAGCAGAAAGAAGTTAGGATGGTAGATAAGCGATCAGATGAATATGATGTGCTGTCAGAAAAAACAACAACAGAAAGAACAAATGAACCGTCGATTAGCATATCTGATCAATATGCTTAATCCAAATGCTTTTGTTTTTGCATATGCTTATAATGTAGTTCTAAATTCTATACTAGAAGCATTAGAAAGATTTTCACAGTATACCATCTCAAGTAAACATTACCAAAAAATATTTTCTTCTCTATTGAAATGATTTTTGTTCTCAAATTTGAACAGTGTCATTAAGAAATGAGAGGATTATAATGATTTGAATGTGCCCACAGAAAATAAATAGTCAGCTCTTCTTATCTTCATCCTTTACAACGTATAGGAACTGAACTCGAGAAGATTAGAAGTTTTTGAACTAATTAACAAATTTCATAGATCATTTTTCATGTGCACGGAAATAGAAGAACAATGGCATAAACAATGAATACCAAACTTTAATATATTTTACGAATCGAATAGAAATTAAAATTAAGCAATAATAATAAGTGTAGGAAAACATTTAAAAGCATCAAAAGTCGAGACTAACGTGGCTATCATATAAATGCTCGCAACATTCAGTCTTGATGAACTTCTGAGAGGAATGGATATATACTGGCCAGACTACTATTGACGTGACAGGAATGGAATCCTTCCCTTCATCAACAGTAGACATAATAATTTCAGACGACTCTAACACAATAGTTGTGTTAATAATCTACAGTATATGCAATATACCAAAAACTCTTTTCAAGATCT
Organism: Rotaria sp. Silwood2; assembly: GCA_905329745.1. Classification (NCBI taxonomy): domain Eukaryota; kingdom Metazoa; phylum Rotifera; class Eurotatoria; order Philodinida; family Philodinidae; genus Rotaria; species Rotaria sp. Silwood2. The sequence continues at coordinate 96,193 of CAJNSZ010000184.1, forward strand.
TCTAGTAAAATAGATCTTACTTTATCTAAATTCTCAGTCATTATAGGAGAAACTATTGAATTTGGTTCAATCGATCGCTAATCATTAATCTACAAATGCGAATTTATTTGTCTCGAAATAGTATATAAATTCGCGATAACACGAGGAAAAGTATATGAATTATTTGTTTGACTACTCTAGGAATATTGGTTGAAACAAACAGAATTCAAGTTATCATTAGAAGGCTGTAAGAATTATATCAGTCCCCCTTTCACTCTGGAAGGCCGCCTCACGAATTAGAATGATAAAGAAAATGGGAACATAAACTTTCACTTGAGATACTTTTAAAGTAGGAAAAAATAAGCCAAATTAAGAACCGGTACTACCGAACCTGACATGAGGAATATAGAATTTGTCTTTGCTATAAGTTGAGAGAGATCAGAAAAGCACTAGACAAATACAAATCTAGTTGACGGAGTCACTTTTCTCATCAACTCAGAAGAACCACGATAAATCAAGTACTGTTGTTTGGAAGTATCTTTCACGCATTTATAGACTTAACCATTAAAGAGACTTGTTCTCTCAAGCCACGGTAAATCATGCGAATTCAAACGACTCTCAATTCATTGCAGACTGCAACCAGATCTCAATGAAACTATCTTCGTGTAATAAGAAAATAAGACCCAGTAACATTTCAGGAGAAAAAAGTCCAATTTAAGAGTCCATAATTAAATGCTTCAATAAATAGTTGGAAAATTGGAAAATAGCTAAAATTATTACTTTGAGAAAACTGAAAACTAGAGTGTCTACCTGTCAACAGAACAGGGTCATTACTTTCCAAGCGACTCATTTAAAAACCAACTTGACAGAGTTATAGAATTAGTAGATTCTAACAAAATCATCTGTTCTGAACAGTCAGACTTTCATTAAGGCTACTCACTAAAGAAAAAAAAGAGTTCTATCGATCTATCTATCAAAAGCTAAAAATAGTCTAGTTGGGAATATATACACATTAGGAATATATGTGAATTGTAAGAAAGAATATGATCTAGTGTGATATACGAAACTAATTGTCAAATTCTTCAGAATTCAATACCTCTACAATTATTTAAAGTACTCGTTACCTGACGAATGAGTAGAAAAGTGCTTATTGTCTTTGAAAACACAAATTCAAGAGCTTTTAGGACACAAGTCAGACTTCTACAAGGTGTTTTCTTAAATCCTTACATCTTCATAATTTATCAGGCAAATATAATAAAATGTGTTGATACTTTCGTAACTCATCTCTTCGGAGACGGTCTCAGGACCCTGATAAATCGAACAGTTCACAAAAATACCGTTACATGAATAACTTTACTTATGTAGCAGGCTCTTCATTGTGTCAAAAGCTGTTTTCTTACGCTCATAAGTGGAAACAATCCATTAGTGTCTCAAAAACTGTCGTTCGAACATAGCATTCACAAACGAACCTATCCGAAATAGAAATAAAAATGGATAGAGCAGTAATAGACATTGTTAGATGTATCAAATACCTAAAGTTGGCTGCAAAAGTTTAAGACAATGTTTATCTCGGTATTTTCTATGAAAACAAAGAAGGTACTAAACATAATTGTTTTGAGTGACATACTAAATTAGAGTCTAGATCTATACAAACAATTTATTCTTTATTTAATTGATTGTAGCGTAAAAAAAAAAGAGAACCTTGACTCTTTTTCTAGTAGACAAAGGTTTAACATATTTGATATTTTGTCGATTTCTTTTTATGTTAAACAAAAAAACGATTTGAAAGAGAAGAATTTTCTGTACTCTAGGTAATGTGGTATATTCTATAATCTTGATAGATGAAAAATAATTTTGGCGAAATTTTTGTGAGTCTAAAATATCAGTTTTCAATAAAACCAATATATAAAGATCTGAAGTTCATATCTCATGATAATATTCGAAGTCCATATGATTGATAAGCTACAATAGAAGCTTTGAATGAGAATATGACTGTTCCATTGAAAAAGTTCCCTTACTAATGTCGGCGCCAGAAGTAGATGGAGAAAACTCAAGGAGGAATATCTCCTGAACAGATGTAGCTAGCGACCTGCGGTTTTCACCATTAGAAAGAAAACACCCAGGGGCATGCACACATGCTAAAATATAATTGGTCAGCAATGGACCAATCAGATGCATTCTAGATGGAAATGTTGAGCACGGTATTCTGGAGCTGTTTCTCAACTTTGCTCGATTGTTAATTTACGTTTTTGATAGAAAAAATTGTTCTCTTTCGATCTACGAAANAATTCTCAAAAATAATTCTAATTGAATTTTCGTAATCGAGAAAATGATTCAAAGTCATTTATTTCAAAACATGTATCTTTCGGTTGATATTTTGTTTTTGTTATCTTTTTTTTCAGTAGTATGTACGTACATTGTAATCTGCTTTTTTACTTTGATAGATTGGGCACATCTATATATCCATATACGGACCGAATAGATTAGATGACCTTCTTCGTATATGGCACATTCAGCTGGATGAACAATGTATACATACTAATTAGTTTTGTCTGTTTCTCATGAGAAAACTCAAAACATAAGTAATTAGTGATTCATTGTCTTTCTACATGAAATGATAAATAGTTTAAGAGAAGTTTGTTGAAACTTCAGTCGATCAAAAAAAAACAAATCAATTATATCACAAACTAATTATCTAAATGTCAATGAGAAACGATTAATATAGTCGTTATATTAAAAGTTAATTCTGTTCAACTAGGGAACAAATAGCAATCTATTTGTTGAATGATTTTCTCATTAAGATATATAGTTAGAAATAACTACATTATTTCGATAATGTAGATAAATTTGTCTTTTACTTTGAATGACTAAAAATGTTAATTAATATTAGTGGTTAAAATCAACCATAGATATGTTTTACGATCGTTTAAAGTATCGCTTCAATTGACAGTTCATTCAAAGAAAATCGAACACATGTGAACAGAGTGAAATAGTTATTAAATCTAAATAGACATTAACTCAATAAATGCTTTCCATGACTTGATTTAGTGATGTTTTTGTGTTTTTTAGTTGGTTGCATACAAATAAATACGAAAGCAAGAGATGACGAGTTGTAACTTGAAAAACTGAGAAATTATCAAAAGTTAATTTTTTTTTTTCAGTTCATTAGGTTGATCTTCACCTTTGCATAAGTTTTTTACTTATATCAATTACATCATCAATATCTGAATCTTGGGGGAAAAAAACAGTCATGAAAATTTTCGAAATTCTTTAATGTTAGTGACTTTCTTTACGTGAACTGTGAATTGGAGTAATGCTTCAAGCTTTCATAAAGCATGTCTACGGCTGACTTCATTCACTAATATCTATTTATGTGATCTAAATCGTACATCAATAATGTGTGAAGTTTTTAGTTATTCACAGTCACATTAATATTTATTTTTATTATCGAAATAAAAAATTAAATTGAACTGCATATTTTAATGAGAAAATCATCAATCAATACATAGTTATATCTTTGCTAGTTGATCGCTATATAATTGTGATATAATATTTGAGCTTAATGTAAATGACATATGATTAAACTTCAAAACAAAATTAAATTTCAGACCGATTCTACACAGGAGATAAGAGCAACAGAAAGTTAAAATAATCCTGAAAAAACTTCGTTTCTACTGTAGTTGAAACGAAAGATTCATTTTCACTAAAGAAAATAACATATCATTAAAACTTACAGTTTCTATTAGAAAGGAATTTGACTATATGTTTTTAGCGAGAGTAATACGTCGTAGTTTATGTGGAAAAAAATATTATTGTTAATTACATTCTACATTCTTCAGTTTAAAACTTGATATCTGTCAGACGGTTTATAAAAATTGTTTTTTTTTAAGAACAAAGTGTCATACTGTTATACATATCATAATACAAATAATAATCGTAAAAGCGACATGTAGAAAAGATATGAATTTGCAGATATCAAAGAAAGCATAGACGATCTTACAATAACCGAAGGAGGGTTTCAAAAAAGTCAATATACAGTAGTGGCCAAAAGTCCCGCCCCTAGTAGAATTTTCTAGAAATTCTAGAACCTTCCATAAATTTTATATAAATATACAGTACTAATCACCTCCTGATCGGAACCACTCTTAATTTCTCCTACATTGTTATTAATCATTAACTATAACATAACATTCAAATATGGCCTTACAAGTGTACCAGCGGTATGAAATTGTCTTTTTATCTCAACATCCGCTGGGACCGAAGCTCAGCCATATGGCTGTAGCGAAGGCAGTTCATTGTGACGAAAAGACGGTGAAACGTTGGCTCAAGCGGTGGAAGCAATCAAAAGATTTGACCGATGCAGCTCGATCTGGACGATCACGTGTAACAACTCCAAAACAGGATCAAAAAATTGTTGCACTTGCTGAACAACAAACGTTCGTCACAAGTCAAGACATCACGAACCAGTTGAACAAAAAGGGAGTCGAGATCAGCCAGAGAACGGTACGACGACGCTTGAACGAAGCGGGAGCGAAATATAATCAACCTTTGTCAAAGCCACTACTCACCGAAAACCACCGAGAGAAACGTTTAAAATGGGCTGAAGATCAGAGAACTACGGATTGGAACCAAGTGATCTTTTCTGACGAGACCACCATTCGTATGAATTCTGTCAAAGGACTGGTTTGGAACTTGCCTGGAAAAAAGAAGGTTGTGCGAACTGTCAAGCATCCTATCAAGGTCAATGTTTGGGGTTGCTTTTCAGCTCGAGGTTTTGGTCGCGTCGTATGTTTCAAGGAGAACCTAAATGCGGATTTAATGTGTCATATTTACAAGTATGGCCTCTTACCTACAGCACGGAAACAATTTGGTTATGATTCAACGTTGTGGAAATTACAGGAAGATAATGACCCCAAACACACATCAAAACTGGCAACCAATTGGAGAATCAATAATAATGTCCCCAAAATTGATTGGCCGTCAATGTCTCCCGATATTGCACCCATAGAAAATGTTTGGCAACTTCTCAAAATGAAATTAAGAAAGAAAAAACTACCAACTTATCAATCTTTAGTTTCGGCAATAAGACGAGAATGGAAGTCCTTATCACCAGCATTGGCTATTAAACTTGTACATAGTATGAACAATCGAATTTCTGAAGTTATTGAAAATGATGGAGACTTTGTATTACATTGATGATCATATTGTACTATAAGCTATGACATAATAAAAAAGTTTTCCTCTTATCTCTTCTTTTGGTGTAGTTAGACTAGGGGCGGGACTTTTGGCCACTACTGTATATTTGTTTTTATTAGATGAATGATTCCATGATCTTTTTCTATTGAAATCTCAATAGGAACAAGAAGAAGCAATTATTTTCTTGACAAAAAAAGAGGCTAATGACATAAACTCAAAAAGTCAGTGCATTTGTTTCATGAGAATCAACAAAATATGCAACAATGTATAACACGGGACAAACAGTCAATCGTAGGACACATAACGAGATGTGCTGTAAAATAAGTTATAAGCTTCAAAATTGAAAGAATCTCGACTAATATGATACAATATTAACAAAAGAATATGATAATGAACATAGGCGGCGCCCCAGCAAGCAACGAGTTAGCAATTGCTTTCCCTAATTGTTCATGTTTCATCCGTATATGTTATTTCTCCATGTTTTCTGAACTTTTGATTATCAAGTAACTTAAATTTGTACTTCTTTCTGCTTTCATCCATGATCATCGTATAAGAACGTACTCAGAAAGAAGATCAACTAGCTGCTAACATAAATAATTAATTAAACAGTTTTAATGAGAAGACTGAAATATTCTCAATCGATTTTTCTGTTTATAATTTCACCAAGAAGGAATAGCTGATAAATGGCAGACAATCTTTCAGATGAGTATGAACTCGAAAATCCAATGATTCCTGAGCGGAAAGTAATAACAAAAAAAACTTGAGTTTTGCTCACTCGCTCTGAATACATCTGTCCTCAATAAAAAAACGTTACACTACCCTCAAACTCTTAATATGCTGTCAAATAAATTAATACACAGGCTGCCGCTACTATGTCTTCGAGAAATTAATTTCACAAAAAAAACTTACTGTCGAGCTTTCAACTATGGCTCAGAGGGGGAATATAGTCCTATTCCACAGTTGGAACCGGTCGACTTGTCAGATCACTTTTAATCGGTTGAAGGAAGTAGCTTTAAAAACCACTCAGTTTCCTTTTTCTACTCGTATGTTTAAAACCACTTAAGAGAAAATATCATGTCATAGTCGTTCATGTTTTTAAGATTTCTCAAGATGAATTTGTGACGTTTCTTTAGGGGGAAAAGTCGACAATTTAAACACCAACGGATTTATAAACTGCAGTTTTTGACGTTTTCACTCAAATTTTACTAAAAAACCTTGTGTTCCTTTGAGAACGAGGATTCAAACTGAAATTGAGTCTCCAACAAAACATCAACGACATAAGTTCAGAAATTAATTTCAAGTAACACAGTTTTAATTGTGCTTTTCATGAAGCGAAACATAGGTCAATGAAAGAAACAAAAAGTATAGATAAGTAGAAAAAGATGAAACTGATAATTTCTGAAACAATACTGTTTGACTATTTTGATAAATGCGTTTAAACTTGGTGTCGACACATTTTATCAAAGCAAAATAGCATCCTAAAAAAGAATTTTAAAACAGGTACTGACTGGCTGGTCTGGCAATCTCAACCGGTTCGAACCTCTGTCTCATTCTAAGGTTTATTGCTTCCCCTAAAAAATTGAGCTTGCGCCACCTATGAGAATGAATTATCCAGGTCATTATTATTCAACAGATATCAATGAACAGAACTAGACGATGAAAAAAAGATTTAGGACCATTCTCACTAATACTTCAACATTCTTTGGAAATAGATGAAATCTGAGAATTCAAATGAGTTGGCTGTGGGTGTGAGCAACATCTATATTCAACTCACCGCCACCTCCCCCCTCCCAACAGACATAAATTGAGAAACCTTTCCTAGTTTCCTTTGAGATTCCTGGAAAGAGTTTTTTTCAGGAAGAAGCATTTCTGAAATGCTGAGACGAATAATGCTAATCTTATGGAAGCTTAAATCGTTGAAAGAAAAACTGAGAAGATTCTATCTGGATATTTCTAAATTATGGAAAGCTCTTTCTGAAGAAGTAAGAAGGCTATTACAGGAGTTAGCATCCTTAAAAATGTTGAGAAGTCTAATACTAATAGTAGGTTACCTATCAATTGGAAAATCTAGAGATTTTAGTCATAGTTTTTATTATCAGTTCTAGCATTTTCATAAGGACTTTGTAAGGAGGTTGCCAAAAATAAGGATTCCAGGATACTTTTCATTTGCTTTGATGACATTTGTTAGGTGGTTGTCACTGAACTTATATCAAACGTTGAATTCTATGCTGATCGTTGAAAACTAATGCTGTCTGCTTTTAAAGTACTGAGAACGCTAATACTAAATGTATCGTAGTTCTTCATGCTAAAACATTGAGATCTGTGGATTTTAGGTATAATTTAAAAAATGTGTGTATTCATGAAATAGCCAGATTTAGAGAAAGAAGAAGCTTTTTTGTCTTTGTTTTTGAGAAAACATACGTTTCAACATGTAAATGAAGCTTGGGTTATTAAAATAAATTTTTTATCAATTTAAAATAGTCGATATAGTCAATTATGCTAAAGAGATAAGGACTCATGACACCTTAAAGCACTCTGTTACTGGAGATCGAACAAAAAAAGCTCATAAAACAGAATTTACAATTTCAATATATTCATTTATTGTGAAATAACAATTTACGAATCATATGACTGGTTAAGCTTTGACGCGTAATCTATTTATTCGTCTACCTCTGAGCAAGGTCACTAGATATAGCGAACAGCACGAAGATTTCTTTCATAATCATCATTATCACAACAGATATGAAGATATCTTGACATTGGCAGACAAAGAAAAAAAATACCCTAGATGATAATTCAATCGATACTATTCGGTGAGTACCTTTTATTAATTTGCAAGGTGATGAAAAAAAGAAACTAACTTAATTTGCTATCGTATCATTATTACATTTGTTTTTTCTTCTTCTAACAATGCTTATTCATGACGAAGTAAAAACTACAATCATTTCAATAGTTCTAAGAAAAGTCGTCCCTCACATAAATCAGCAACAGATTCTATGTGAAATATCAATCTATAAATAAATGATTGGTAGAGCCCGATAGTTCCGAAGAAAAATGAAACCAATTGAGACCTTGAATATTTTAATTTCTCTCGCCCTGAATCGAAATTTTTTTATTGATAACGAGAGAGCTGATGTTTAAGTTTTGCATAATATTAAGTTCAACTCACTATTGGGTTGGTTTTGTTACAATAGTTATTCGATGACAGATCTTCAGTGATATTGTATTTCAGTAAGAAATATAATCAAGTTTTTTTTTTGTTTGAAAAGCTAATGCTTTCATAAAATGTCTCAGTTTCTGCAAGGACTTCTTTGGCTTCATGAATGTACTACGACTAGGGAACAAAGAAAGTTAGAAAGAGTTACCAGAGTTAATTGAAAAAATGTTGTTGGAAATACGATTGATGCCAAAAATGAATTTTATAAATATACTAAAATAATGCTAGCTTCCATTACGAAGCAGATATAAAGTAGAAGTTGTTTTTTTTAATTTGTAACAAAGTATCCTTATCAATATGAATCTTTATCAACGAAGAAATTTATACCGCTGATCAACAAATTATTATATCAGTCAGCTGATATACTAAAGAGTAGTCGAAAAGTTTCGACTCCTTTCTGTAAATTGACTTTATTTATGCTTTGTAGAGAAAGATTAAAGCTAAAGTCTGAAAAATTAATAGTTCGATGTTAGAAAGATTAATAAAAATTTAATGCATCCAGCATTAGAAAGAGTAAGCTGAACTTTTAATAACTTTAGCTGACCTATTGTTCTGTCTGTTCATATATCTCGGAAAAGATTTATTTTCAGCTTAAATATGAGACACTACATTTCGAAATATCAACTATCAGTGGATCAACTAATGTTATTGAAAGTTAAACATATTTTCTCGTGTAACGTATGTAAGCTTTTTAGTAGTCTATCTGGTCTCCTCCATCGTCTAAATTGGAAACAAAATGAGGATTTTGTTTTATATTCATGTTCTTGGTCAACTTTAATCATTTAGACATTACAACAATATTTTGGCTTCTTCCGAAAAATGTAAGATGTAAGAGTGGATGTTGATATGGGTGTGGGTGTAAGTGTATGCTACGAGAACAACCATACCCACGCCTACACTCAACTTACGAATCAATGAAATAGCAGTGTTTACTCAACCATCGTTCAACTACTTTGTCTCCTTTGTATGATTGACAGTAAAAGAATTATATAAGTCTTAATCATTCAAAATTAAGAACTGATTTTTGAGTAAATCTTTTTTTTATTAATGGTTGGTTCGTTTTTCGTTTCTAGAATAATGATCATAGCTATCAATAGTCTCTCATAAGTAAAACTCGAACTAGACAAAAATAATCTTTTTGTAGTAAAAAAGAATTGTTTTGAAAATTAGACCTACTTCAAGTACTTGACGTTGTTTTTCTATAAAACATAGTTTCCTTATTAACAAACGTTCATTATCTATATGATGATATTTTAAAATGTTTAACTTCATTTGTGTACTCTAACGAGTACTCAGATGAATTTTCACTTTATCAATTTACTCATAGACGAGAAGCTATCACGATTTAATATGAAGTATATGCTCATTTTTTTTCGAAAAATCTTTACAAAAACATTAATGCATTAAAAGTGTATCAAAATAGATGGAAGCTTAAGAAAAAAGGAAAATCATGTAATAAAATGAAAAAATTTAATATATAATGACTTATTTACTTTATCTTCTATTTTTTTTTAATTTTCAATGGTAAACTTCGCTGGTGAGATTGAATTTTTGTGAAAACTTATTAATGACTATGGACTCCGATTTCATTAACTAAATTTAGATAAAAGGTTCTCAATTAAAATAAGTAAATATATATAGTTTGTATTGACTTTTTGTTATAGATTACTCGGTGATTGCGAATAATGATGAATTTAACATGTCGATTCGATTTTTTTGGTACGGTTGTGAAAGTTCTACGTTTTTTCTTGCTATCATAATTTTTGACTTAATTCTATAATTCATCATTTATTTTTCTTTATCTGAATTTCAATCTTCAATTCTTATTTCACAATAGTCTTATTTTATGAGAAAAAGAGATAAAGATATTTTCATATCTCTAAATTTCTCAATAATAAAAATATGATTTTACTTTATATTTTTCTTCTGTTCCCGCTGATATAGTTGTCTTGGAGTTTATTTTGTGTTGTGACCTATATCTCGTCTACAAGCTCATGAATAAAGGTCGAATTTTACTCGATCATCAACTAACGAAACTGTATTAAATATTTAAAAAATCATCTAAAATAATTACTTTATTAACGAGTAGTGCTTATAATTAAAGGGTAGTCATTTAAATATTTGTTGTAATGCATCAGAAACATCGTTTAACTTATTACTTCGGAGTGATTCACTGTTAAAAACTGACGTTTTTATTATCAGCTTAGTTTCATACAAGCTTTCACAATAATAAGAAAAGTCGAAAAAAATGATAGTAATTAAAAGTATGATTCGAACTTCTGAGGAGTTGAAGTCAATATGGCAATTGAAAATTCGCAGAAAATGATCAAAGAAAATGCTACGCATACTTTAGTGGATTTTTTTAATACTATACTTTATGTCGTGAATAGAGTTATGATATGAAATGTTTTGATCCAAATCGTTGAATTTTTAATGTTAATAAAAAGTCATTATTGTTAAAACAGGACCATTTTAAAGTAAAATATAAAAAAAACCAACTAGCACTTCTAGCTTTTAATTATCAAGTATGAATATTTATTGGAAATCAGAGCGGTTTTCTGAATCAGCTTGCAAAAATATGAGTTGCGACCGCTCATTATTTTACTTTGATTGGTTAAATGAAGTTAGAAAACAATACTCTATACGTAGATAAACATTTCAACATACTCTGAACTTTTTATTTATAAAATGTTACGCTGTTCTCTCTACAGATAAAATTTGATTGAAAGTCTTCTGAGATGAAACTTAGAGCTTCTAATGTGACCTTGAAAATGACTATTGTGTGGTTGTGTTCTTTCATATTGTCAAGCCACTCACAAAAAAAAAGTTTTAAATAATAGAAAAATACCGAGATGAGATAACTTATAGAAAAGAACTGCTACTTTGATCTTTGCGAATAAGTATCGTTTTAAATGGGATGATGAATCAGTTTCAGTAGAAATTGAATTACAATTAGAAGTAATAGTTGATGAACGAGGGAAGCTACTGAAGAACATTCTGTCAAACATAAAGAAAGTTTCTTTCGATGGCAACGATTTTGTCTTTCTTTGTTATGCTGATGTTTTTGCTGTTCATTGCTGAAATTTTCCAGTGAATCGAAAAATTACGTTGAACTTTTGGAAAAAAAAATACTGGTGGATTTTGCATCATGTTTTGAAAATTTTATATTTTATTCGAAATTCGGTCAATGGTCGCTCATGGATAGAACTGAATGAACCTGGCCCATTAAAACCTCTGGTGTGCATGTTTCTATTCTTCACTAGTGCCTACGCCCCACACTTTGTATCAAGAAAATTCAACTAATAAATCATTTGTTACAATATCATTGCAAAATTGACATATGCAAAGCTTTGGCCAGATGTATGCAAGGTCGTCTCAAAATCTTCATAGTAGAGAATTCGAAAACCTTGATTAATGAAAGCTGATCTGCACTCTTCAACATCACCACATAAGACTCAATGTCGTCGTATACAGCGTTATGGATGCCCTTCGTTTTTTTTATTATTTAAGTTCCATCACAAATAGAACAACGGCGAGTCTTTTTACTCTTCCTCTGCTCACTTCTATGTAAGAATTCCATGTTTTTACCGTTTTGTAGGAAAATGACTTATAAGTTTGATTTTCATCTATAAGAATATACACACAGAGTGGATCATAAATAGTTTACAATAAAAAACTGAAATATCTTCAGTTTGGTTAGTTTGAATACACTGATGTTTTGGTTTGTGGTAGAAGCTTATTTAAGGTTATTTTTAATATGAATAAGGGACATAAATATTACTGTTAATTTATAGTTTGGCCTCACTAAAGAAATTTTAAATTATTGACAAGCAAGAAAAATACAAATGAAGCGTTCCATAGACCATTTTCAGTTATCATCGAAGATAACCAAAACGCATTGTAGTCAGTTTACATGCTTGAACATTCCTCTCTCATGAGCAGGCGTGCCGAATTCACCCATGTGCGCGAACGGCCGTTCGGGGAAATTTTTGAAAATTTAATAACATCTAAGAAAAGTGTTTGACAGATATTTTCTCTTATATGAAATATTTTTCAATTTCTCAAACGAATCTCAGTTTATTTACACATACACCGATCAGATGTTCTACTTTTCTTTTCATTAAACTTCGAAAAGACTCATTCGTGCCTTTATCGTGGTGTTTGTGTCGTCTACATTTGTTTACGTTCATCATGTATATTACAACTTCTTTTATTCTGTCTCTTAGTGCCTATTCATGATACAACACCCACTATTTGTGTTCTCTTCTTTTCTTTGTATACTTTTCCCTAAAGGAATGCCACTACTTACCGTTTTTCTTCTCTGTTGCTACATACATTTAGTATTCTATGTGCATATGCCGACATTGCCACTAGAATGAGTGATATATGATCATCAGTGACCGAATCGAACAGTTTTTCTTTGGTTCGAGTAACCCTAGTTGCACCAAATGAGGAGTATACGATAGGTTGAAACCTGTTTCTCCTGATTCAGATAGTGTAAATCGTTCACGAAGAGCACAAGTAACAAGATTATCTGAACCAAACGATATTGAATAGTAGCTATTCTCTTAATGTGTGTTTGGAATGTGTTAAATAGTGGTAGATATTTTTTTCAAATAAAAATCTTAAACGAGAAAACTCATTTTTTTAAGTGAATCGTATAGAGAGGGAAGTTTTTCGCAAAAAATTTACTGGTATAGATTCTGCACTCCTATTGTACATACATAAAAAGAAAATAGATATTTGTAACATAGGTACTATCATATAAAAATGACTATATTGAATTTAGGTCGTTTGTTTTTGAGAATGTGCGTTATCAGAATACGAAACGAAGATTTTTGTTATTTTTCTCTTTGTCTTCTCATAGATTCTAATGCTAGAATAGCTTGCATCCTAGTTGTTTGTTTTCGCATGTCTAAGATAAAAGATATGTGTAATGAACAAGAATGATAAACAAAAAAAAGGATAATTAGATAATATAATGTGAATATTTTTGTATTAATATTGTACTCGTCTGAGGAACATATCAATTGAGTACAATTCATTTTTCTTAACAATTTCGGTGTCAGATTTTAAAAACTATGTCTCTCTTATCTGTTCAAATTGCTACATATATTCTTGAAAAGTAGAAAAACAAAATCAAAATGAGTCTCGAAGCTTATGAAATATATATAATTGAAATTAATTCGATTTTTCTTTCGCAATAAATAGATAGATGAGCCATTGACATTATAAATATGATCGTTCGATCGTTTCACATGCATCTACAATTTCGATAAACACACTACCAATCTAAAGATGAACTCTTATTCAGTTATTCGCTTTCGGTTACCAATCTAATAACTATCTACTATAACTGAAGAGAAGAAATACATTGTAAATGATACATAACCAATAGGGTCATTAAAAAAATAAACTTTGTAGAAACGTTAAATAGTCGATATACTCTAATATTCTAAAGAGATGACGGCTTATGACAACTAAAAGAACATTGTCACGTGAAATCGCAACAAAATTAACTTATAAAAACAGTTGTTTCTTGTATTTTAATTTTTCAATAGTAAAATCTATTTTTAAAGTTACTTTTCTAATTTTGAACGAAATCAATGAATGCAGACAGAAACATAATGATTTCTGCTCCTTTAGTATCAATAGAGAAGGCTCAATAACTCTTACATAATGCAGTAGATTCTATTTAATTAACATGGTTTCGTTGTTGCCAAGATGATGAAAACAAGAACGTGGTTAATATTCTGTTGTATGACTATTACACAGCCGACATTGTTTTTTTTTGTGATTATAACATCTTCAAAAGTTAGAAAAGATTATTCATGTCGAGATAATTAACACAATTTCTATGATCGCAAGCATAGCTAATAGAAATAAGACAGAAAAAATATGGTAAGAGATCAACTCGAATGTTCTTTTTGATTTGCTTGTTTGAAAGTTTGTCTCTTTGAAGAAAAAATAAAACGACCTTTAAACAAAGAAAAATTAATATTTTTGTTTGGTTAAGCTTCTGTTGAGAATTTAGCTTTTCCAACAATAGTTCTCAGCTTTCGTGAGGACTGTTTTTGTCTTAGTGTACCTATTACGGTGTTAACTTTATTTCTTTTGTTTATGGAACATTTCTTATGTAAGAAAACGAAAAATATTTTATTTGAATCGTTTTTCAACAATTAAAAAGAAACAGCAACAGTTTCAATGAGTAAAACTATAATAACGGCTTGGGAAACACTAAAATCAATGGAACTCTAGGTTTTAAGCCGAAAAGATCAGATTTCAATATTTTCATCGATTTTCACTTGATAAAAATAGTCACTTTTATTCTACGTTTCCATCAAAATTTCTTATATAGATTCTCAGCTCGAAACTAAAAGCAATAAATTGGTTAGTAGACATTTTCGCTTGTGCAAACTGTAGTTAATGAATGATAGTCTTCAAGAAGTTGGAATACTCATGAATGCATTTTGTTTTTCCGTTCAATAACTTATTCAGCCTTATTTCGCTCGTGATTACTATGATCATAAACTTTTGGCACATGTAAGTCGGGTCAGATCGAACTATCAAAAACAATCCCTGTTATGGACCGAATTGGCTGAATGTCATCTGGGAAATACAATCGACAACAAAACTGAGTATCATAAATAATCGTCAATATATGATTCTTTTTACCAACAACAAAGATTATACGACTGATTTTAATAGTCATGATTTGTCTCATTTTTCTTTTCTCGGTTATATTATTTTTCGAAGAAAGAAACATTGCCTAGATATTTCTAGAAACAAATTATTACATCATCGCTTCCACAAATACTTCTTAAGAGTTGAAATCAATTTTTTTTTGTTTTTAACAATCAAAACCGTCGATCTCTAGTAATAGAAACATAGATCTTCATTTCAATAAATTTTAAGAGACTAATCCGTTTGAATGCGGCAGAAATTACTGAACATTTGCCTTGCAAATAGGTACAAGCGCCGCTCATATAGGGCAATTGTCTGACCGAGCAACTAGGGAATAATAAGACTTCTTTGAGAATTCTTCACTGAGAAATTGTGAGAAAATATTTTCAAAGGAGCCTTGACACCTTAT
This sequence comes from Rotaria sp. Silwood2, assembly GCA_905329745.1. Classification (NCBI taxonomy): domain Eukaryota; kingdom Metazoa; phylum Rotifera; class Eurotatoria; order Philodinida; family Philodinidae; genus Rotaria; species Rotaria sp. Silwood2. Next base: position 111,678 of record CAJNSZ010000184.1, read on the forward strand.
GCATATTACTTATCGGAACCTTCGCTACAGCAGTATAAGATTTCGTGCGGATGTTTTCAAGAACAAACTATAGTATGAATCCTTGCAGGGCAAATCCTAATCGTAACCAGGATCTTGGTCGGAAAACATGAGGATTTGCTTAGAAATTTTTACAATGTTCTCCTCGTTATGTTGAAACTTCTCAAGGAATTTTCTTTTTCTAAGTTCAAAATGCTGGATCTGATTTTGAATGTGGATGCGGATGTGGGTGGTTAGGATGGTTACGTGAGTGTGAGTGTCGGTAAAGAGAAGATGATCACCAAATTCTACACTAACCTACATCCACAGCCAGAAAGCACATACTACGGAGAGCCGTGGAGACATTTTTTTGTCAAATGAAATTTCGAAATAAAAGATGAATTCAAACTAAAAAAGAAATGCGACGGAGTCTTTCAGAGTCGTTCATGTAATTGTGTTTCAAGATAGAGATCCAACAAAAAAATCAAATCTATAATCTTATAGCTCGAATTTCGCTCTATGATTTGAAATATTTTTCGGTCTTATAATTAGATTGAGATCTATTGAAGAAACCTTCATTACATCCCTTCAATGTTACTGAAGAAGAAAAGGGTATGAATATTTTTTTCGAAAAAAAATTTGTTCAGTTCGTTCGTGACAACTCGCGATAGATACAACATAGAAGACTGAAAGTTGGAATTTATTAGCATTTAAAACTGTTTTCGTTTTCGATAAGAGCAAACCGGATCGGTTTTATCCCTATTCTAAACCATCCTCATTCCTTCTAGTAAAGTTCGACTTCTTGCAGCTCTTACCTTTCTTTTGTGGTCCATGTTTTTCGTCAAGCATCACTTGCCAACGTGGTTGATCAGAGAAGGTCAATTGAATTAAATTCCCGTCATTATATAACGACTGCAGTTGTGCCATTCCATCGTCGATTATTTGACTATCGTAAAACTCCAAGTGAGTCAGCGTATTGCGTTCTTTCGAAGCGTGAAGAAGTGCTTCTATAAGTTCAAGCGAGATAATTGATGCAGATATACATAGACGTGAAATGAAATCATAATTTCTCAATGATTTTATCAAATGAGTTTCTTTCAGACTGGATGATCGTATATTCTGAACATGCAAACTGACATATTTGATTGATTTGTGGTCTCTCAATGTGTCCAGAAGATTAATGAGAAAAGTTTCGTTTTCGAGACCAATATGATCCAACAGATCGATTTCAACAAATGTTTTATTTTTCTTCAACATTTTACAGAAATGGGATAATATTGAAGGTTCGCACAGTGAATGAGTCATTTTCAGTTGATGTAGTGTATTTCTTTTCAAAGTGAATACAGTATTGAGGAGATCGATGTTGTTACAATGCTCTACAATCAGTCCTGTCAGAACTTCATTCGATTCAAGACACTGTTGAAGATCATTTTCATGCCAGAGAAATTCCCATGCACACAGATCTATTTTTCGATGTACCTTGTTTTGTAGCAAAAGTCTGGTGAGTATCTGGGCACTTCCATCTTGATAAGTGTCAGAGAAACGAACTTTAAATGTTTGATTATTGAATTCTGTGACCATATATTTGCAGACATACTTTAATATTTGGGAGCGGTTGTGAACACGAACAGCGATCATGTTGAGGGAACGCATCGAAGAGCGGTTAATGATGACCCCAAGCAATATGTCGAGATCATCCTCATAGAACGAACATTTTTGAAATGCCAGCTTCACAATATTAAAACCTTTTTTGAGAGCTTCACACAGCATCTTAACGTTTTTGCTAGTCACATTCACTTGACTTACAACTGCTTCGTTCGTCCTTTCATTGAATATGCCTCCCATGGCTACAAAGTCACTAATATATTTACGCATTTCATTACTGAAGCTAATGGCATCGTAGTGTTTGAGACAAACCCAGAGAACATGGCCATCAACGGTGACTGCTCGATGTAAGTTACCGAGGCTACTTTCACTGTCGACAAGTTCTAGATATGTTTCAAGTTCACATAATTCTGCGCCCGGAAGTGGCATTGCTCTCNTCAATATTAACAGGTTCTCGTTTTATTTCTATCACAACGCTTTTTACGAGTTTTTCGACATCGACGGACTTAAATAGACACTTGGCGATAGCCTCATGAATTACGATATTATATTATTGATGAAATACAAATAACCAATGCTCATTGTCTCCTAATTGATGACCTATTCATTCCAAGTTATTAGAATACCCGTGATAAGCAGAAAAAAAGCGTTGTGATAGAAATAAAACGAAAAGCTGTTTACATTGACAATATTGGAACTATCTTAATATATATGGATCCAGAAATATCTCGTCTTCCTGGCATGTGGTAGTTGGGAAAATTTCATCTTATACTAAGTAGACGATGCTGAATAATATGCACGTCTTAAAATTCTGCTCAACACACTTTCATTTTTTTTTTGCCAATTGTACAACAAAAATGCGATTCTCTCATATATATCATAGATATATTGAAGTATATAAAACTAAATATTTATGAACAAATTTTAATTGAGAAAATATTGAAGCTAAAACATATTTAAAACAAATGATCTATTATCCAAAGGTACTTTTTGACACGAATGAATGTGAAAGAGCTTAAGTTCGATCGTTTCTTAAAATTGTCCAATCTTATTCATGCACAGTAGTGACATCCATGTCGAAATAAAATCTTTCTTTTGATTTCAAATCTTAATAACTATATTGAAATAACTATATAGAAATTATATTTGATTCTCAGATTGAGAAAGTTTGAAAAATTTCTTGAACTATATCATAACTCGTAATCAATTATCAAAATTGGTGATTAAACGTGATTTTATCGCTCCGATTTATCACCAATTTTTGAAAATCGCTTCTTCTCCTATAATCGCGATAAAATACAATATAATCATCGTTTTTTAGCGAAATACGATTAATCACGATTTAACGCCGAATTTTCGCTAATTCGTCAAAAGGGCGGCAATTTTCGGGACATGGGCAAATATTCTTCAAAAAATACAGCAGAATACTTAATAAAAATTATTTAACTTACTTCGTGTTTGAACTAGAACAAATTCATTACTGACATATGCTTGGACATCATTGCTATGATGTACGATTTCCTTTGTCTCTTTATCTTTTACAAATTTAAAAAATAACACAGTTTTCGAGCGGTCATCAAAACGAATAACACACAGCATAGAATGATGATCAGCAATAGAAAGCCAACGAAAAAGCTGTTTTGTCATTAAAATTTCGATAGTTATCTTATAGCTCAATTTATTACTTCTTTAGCTATTGCTTTGAAATCCGTCAGACACATATTTCTTCTTCTTAAAACTAAATAAATGGTCTATGAAATAAGTTGGAGTGTCTTGAGCACAGGAAGGGAGACACATTGAATAGGAAATCGGATCATGTATTATTCTTCTAATTATTGCAACTATCGATCTGATATTGTGTATAAATGATTGCCATATAGCTTTAATTATCTGTGTTTACCTAACTTTCCTTAGTCATAAGATTCATAAGAAATGAAGTTTCCCACTTGTGAAATCTAGTTATTATGAGAACAACAAAAATATTCAGCAATCTCTCCAGAAATATAATGTTTAGGATTTTATATTGATTCCTGTTCATTGTTGTCTCTAGATGCTTATATGCACCATTATGGCAGACGAGAATAGGTTTGGTATTCATACTAAGAGAATAATGAAGTTTGTGTAGTTATGGATTCAAATTATAATATTTTTCAAAAATGATTTTTCACATGATGCTATATTATAGATCCATGAAAACTGCTGTTATTATTATGTTATACTCATTAATATCGACGCCTACCTGAGTGGCCGATAATAATCGTTTGTTTAAGCTGATCTTAACTATTGTGAAACCGTCGAATCGTTAGTCTCCATGTACTGAGTGAAAATGAGAGTTGCTGTAAATACTTTAAATGTATTACACTTGTCAAGTATGTTTAGATAATAATTACAGTATTTTTTATGCCTTTATATATAGGCTTGTTCACGAGAGTTTTTTCAAGTTTTCTTTCTTTCAAAACAAGCATAATCTTGTTTCGCTGTTGTTATTGCGAAGTTCACCATATGAATTACTCAAATTAATTTATTTTTATTTGTTAAAATTACTTTTAAATATCTGTTCTCTGTATTATCTAATTCATTGATATACTTTGTTCTCCATGTTGATCGGCTAAAATACTGGCGCCATCTATAACCAACTTAACGGGCAAGAACTGTAGTTTTTTTGAGAATGAAGATTATAAAAACGAGTTATTGAAATAAAAATTGTAGAAATATCGATCAAGACGTCTTCGAGAAAATTCCTTTTATGAAATGTCCCAATTCCGATTTTGATTAGTCAATTTATAGAACTACTTGGAAAAATCTGCTCAACTACCCCTTTGTCTGATTATGTTTGTTAGTATTCATTGTCAATCATTGAAATATTTAGTTTGAAACAGTACGACAGCTCCCAAGTCATCTCAGACAAGTGTCGAGTTAAAACAGGAGTTTTTTTTTATCAGTCTTGTAAGTTCCTACATATTGTATATAATTCGATAATGTAAGTCTTGTTTGTTTTTATTGAAACGAAAGTATTCTTATGAAATAATGTTTGTTTAGGAAACGTCATCATGAAGATAATCCTTATTCGTCGACTGATAATGGTGGAGACGATGTAACAAGTCATTCAATGCCAAAACGAATAGCAACAAGAAATAGTTCTCAATTAAAGTATGTTTTTGAAAAAATAGGGATTGAATTTATTAAAAAATAAAATACCATTTATTTATAGTTCAACAAATACTTTTTCTATTGCTGCAAATTATTCTCCACCAAGTTCAACGGGATCCGATTCATCGTCATCAACAAACTCGACGTCTTCATCGATTCCAATTCATTCTCAGTTATGTACATGTCCAAATATAGATTGTGTTATTCACGATCGTCGACGTTCAACAAATATCCCTGTAGAATTAACATCAAGTTCAAATCCAACTTATGGAAATAATAATCTATTACTTTATTATGCACATCTAGAACGATGTCGTCGACATGGTCAAAATATTCACCAAGATACATCTTCATCTTAAAAAATATCAATTTTTTTATTTATTTGTTTCTTTATGTTTTTTTCTGTAGTAGCTCATGCTAAAACGAAAAAATATAATCCCATGAACAAAGTCGAGATTCTTTTTCTTTTGCTTTAAAATTGTAGATATTTAAATGGCAACATTGAATACTCCTTCGACAACATTAAGTGACCCATCCAGACTCGATGATGGATTATTAGAAACACGAAAAATTGATACTATTTGTTTATTTGATGTCGATGGTACGATTACTATGCCAAGACAAGTAATTATAAATAGAAATTAATTTATTAAAAATCTTTTGTCCATTTTTTGTTCTAGGTAATAACAGCTGACATGGATACAGATCTTCAAAAACTTCGAAAGAAATGTCTCGTTGGTCTTGTTGGTGGATCAGATATTGCTAAGATTGCTGAACAAATTGGTGGTATTCAAGGTAAATCATTATTTAGATTTGACTTATTTAGATGTATTATTTGTGTTTAGCTATAGCTAAATATGATTATGTCTTTGCTGAAAATGGTCTCGTAGCTTTTAAAAATGGAAAAAAATTTTTTGAAGAAGTTTGTTAATTGAATTCGAGTTGTTTTTTCTGTCAAATTAATTATTTTTGTAGAATATTCAAAAACATGTTGGCGAAGATAATTTACAAACATTTATTAATTATTGTTTAAAATATTTATCTGATATTAAATTACCATTTAAACGGTAACTTTTCTATTTTCTTGTTTAAATATAATTTGAAAATTTTGTCTAATTAGTGGAACATTTATTGAATTTCGTAATGGTCTTATTAATGTTTCACCAGTGGGTCGAAATTGTACGAAACAAGAACGAGATTTATTTGAAGTATATGATTTAGTAAGTCGTTTAGTTTTTATTCTATTATTTAAAATTAATAAAATAAATCTAATGAAGGAACATAATATTCGTCGTACAATGGTCAATCATCTTCAAGAAAAATTTTCTGATATGAAACTTTACTTTTCCATTGGTTTGTTTTTATTTTATTTCTTAAAATAATTTCGTTTCTTTTAATTGGTTTTCTTTTAAGGTGGTCAGATTAGTTTTGATGTTTTTCCCGAAGGATGGGATAAACGATATGCATTAAAACATTTAGAAAATGATAATATTTCCAATGTTTATTTTTTTGGTGATAAAACATTTAAGGTAAGTTCGTTTTTTTATTTATCAAATAGACAAATATTATTGATTAAAAATACAATTATTCATTTAATAATTAATCTCGATGCATTTCAAAGTACTTGTTCTTATTCGATTAATTTTAATGTAAAATAACTAAATATTAGTTAATCATTAGATTTTATAGAAACATTTTTATCTTGCATCAATTAAATACCAGTTGACCATTTTTAGTTAGTATTATGCTTTAACATTATAAGAATGTGTCAGCTCTTTATAGATCTGAGTGATTAAGATCAGTTTATTCATGTTTAGACAAACTTTAAAAGATTTCAATAAGAATTTAATTTATGTCAGAATATGATTGAATATTTCAAAATATTCATGTCAAACCTTTTCTAAAGAAGATTATTAAATTCTTAGCCATTCAGATCAATAGATTTCTGCACAATGATCGTAGACTATTCATCTTAATATTGACAAAAAGTTGAATATTGATCCAATATTTCAATACATTTTGAAATAATCAAATGTTTTTTATTTATTCATGATAGATGTTTATAACTGAACAGGTTTTGCATCGATCTTGGAATTACAGATGTTTTATATTATAAAACAGATTCTGGATCATGTTGATCAGTAAAAATAAATAATCCTAAAGTAAATATTTAGTCTCAATATTAATAATTTGTTTCTTAGAAAAATCTTTATTGTTATTTGATTATAAAAATTTTGAAGAACAAGTATTTTAAATAAATCGACATTAAATATTTATGAATAAAGAAAAACTTGATCGTTTAATAAAACTAAAAGTTGAGTTATTATGTCTAGGGTGGCAATGATTATGAGATTTATAGTGATCCACGAACAAAAGGTTATTCGGTAACAAGTCCACTGGAAACACGTACTATTCTATCTGAATTATTCGGATTGTGATATCGATTTTATTTATTGGGCTTCTTTTATTGATAATTGTTTCTTCATATTTATTGTTATTATGTAACTAACCAACTATTAAGCAAAAAAAAAAAAAGAATATTAACAAATCTCGTTTGCTACAATTTAATTAATTTAAAATTGAAAGTAAATTAAGATAGAAAAATTGTTTTTCATTTGTGTTTCTTATTACGTTTATTTTGTGATTCTTGTTTGAGAATACATGATGATCTTCCACGATGCCCGATACGTTTTTTTGTTTCGTGTTCAACAGTTTTCAGTTGATTACCTTCTAAAATACCTCCAACAGGTATACTTCGTTGAATATCTTGAATATACCATCGAGGCATAAAATTCGAATGTCTTGGATTCGATCTTTTTATTTGTGTATATCGAAATGGAACATATTCGGGTAAATCATATTGTAAAGGTTTTCCAGTGAGAGGATCAATATCTAATGGTTGCGGAATATAAGCAAATGCATGAATTGTATTTGGATCATCAATTAGAACTGTTTTTTGAATTAAATTAAAAAATGAATAAAGATAAGAAATACAATATTTAAGTCTAAGATCATATTTTGAAAGAAATTTTGAAATAATTTGATCAATTGAAAGTAAATCTATATGATCAATAATTCCATCATTTGCTGTTTTATAACCGATCATAAGTGTATTTATATTAGCTAACCACATTTGTGCCCACCAGTTAAGTGTTTGTAATTTATTTTCATCTCGATAAAAAATTTTTTTATTTGTACATTTCAGTTCAACATAACCAGATTTTATTTCATTTTCATTTCGTTTTTTCTTTTCAATTATTTCATTTTCATCACTTTTGATTAATTGAAGATTTTCATTTATTTGAATTTCTTTTAATTTATCTTCATTTTCTTCAGATGATTTTTCCATTTCGACAGCTATTTCACTTTCCCACCAATCCATTTTCACAGGTTTTCTTCTATAAATAAGAATTTACTTTCGAAAACAGACTATTGCATATAAGAATAACTTACTCGGTATTTTCTGTTACTGTTACTTCTGTTGTTGTTGTTGCCGTTGGTGTTATTGCATCATCTTGCTAAACATAAATTTCGTTTAAGAACAAACTTAGTTTTTATATAAAAAAAGAAGAGAAAGAAAATAAAAGAGATATACTTGTTTAACGGTATCTGTCGTTTCCGTAGTTGATGTTTTTTGTTGTGTATCACATTTTATTTCTCCATCAATTTCATTTGAATAGAGTATATTAAATTCTCCAAATTGCCAATATTGTACTGTATGAAATTGTTGTTGAGGTTTTTCTAATGGAATTTTTTCTTCAAATCTACTTGTATTTGGTTGATCTGTTGTGAATAAAGCTTCAAATTTATAACCACTATATTGATCCATAGTCATATCTTCAACTAATTTTGTTTCCTTATTAGCTAAAGCTAAATAAAATTGTCCTTTCATACGTATAACAAGTAATTTCCATGGATCAGAATCACAATAAAGATTACTTAAAATAGTTCGTAAAACTAATCGACGACAAATAAATGTTGGTGGTTTTAACATGTTTGGATTAGTTGAAGAAAAAAGATATTGTTTATTTGAATACCAATTAAGTAATGGACGAAGATCAAGTGCATCAAATGGACGAAAATAATTATCTGGATTTAATTGAGATTTTTCAATAAATTCTTTATAACCTCGATAAACATCATAAGAACATTTATCACGTTTTTCTGGAATATGTACAAAACGTTTAAATGATTTATCAAACTTATAAATTGGTTGAGCAAGTGAAGCATCAAATGATATATGACCGATATCACGACGAAGACGTGACCAAGTTTTTGGTGGTTGACGTTCATAATCAGATCGAAATAAACAAGGACCCTGGTTACTTGATGAACTTTGACTTTTTATTATATCATATAACTGTGGTGGCTCTTGTTCTAACAATATCTTTGAATTTGTTAAATCTTAAATAAACACAAAACAAGAAAAACATATTTTATTGATCCAACAAAAAAAAAACAAATAATAATTTAACCTCGATATGTTTGTTGTTCATTGAAATCATTTTGTATTTGTTCTTCTCCAATAGCAATTTGTTCATTGCCTTTAAATTGTAAATTTAAACCTTCAAGAGAATCTAATTGATGTTTATCATCATTTTTAATTGACATATGTTTACAACGATATCGACGAAAAGCTCGAGCACTTACTTCATCACTGTCAATAAGTAAATGTTCAAGTAAAACTTGTTTAGCATCAATTGGTGAATAAATTAAATTAATAATTTCTAAAGGAGAAAGATTTAAAATAATTGTTTTTAAATCTTGTAAAGACCATTGATAAAATAAAGATTGATCATCATTTCCAAAATTTTGTTTTATATCAAATGAATCAATTATTGTTAATAATTGTTGTTTTATATCATCTGATGATATACTTAGAGTTTGTTTAAATGAAAAATCAATTAAAGAAAATAATTGTTTACAATTTTCATCATCAATTGACAATCTTAAATGAAATTTATCAGGAAGAGAATATTGTTTATCTATATTATCAGGTAAACTAAGTAAATAAGAAACAATTAGATTTTCTTTTAATAAATCTAATGACCAATTTAAACATTTTAAATTCTTTGAGTCAAGTTCAATTTTAATTTCAGTTAAAGGAGAATATTCTTGAAAATATTTTTCAACAGGTAATGATATATTATATTCAGAAATTCCTTCAAGCCAATGAATTACAATTGGATTTTGAGGAAGACTTAATGTCGAATTTATTGAAGGAATATCAGCATCTATTTCTAATGATAATATATCTTCTGTATCCTTAACAAATAGATTTAATTTTTCATCTTCAGATCCAATAGCGAATTTTATCTAAAAAGAAAATAGAAGATAAAAAATAATGATTTACACAAATCCTTACATTATTTCGAAATTCATCTCCTTCAATAAAACTTCTTTGTGAATTATCCGTGTTTGTCTCTAAATCATGTTTATATAGTTGATCATATTGATTGCTTAAATTAAATTGAATAAATTGTTGATTATTATCATGTAAAGCCCATTGTTGTTGTTTATCTTGAGTATTTTGAATTGAAAAAGATATTTTATATTGTTGTTGATCATCATTCCATTTAAAAATTTCATAATCATCTTGTTCAATATTATTTTTCCATAATTGTTCAGACTTATTTTCAATATCAAAAATAAAATTTTGATTTATTTGATCATTAATTGATATTTGTTGATTATTTTCTTGTAATTGATTATCATCATAATGATATTTAAAATCATCGTTTGTATCACTTTTCCATATAAAATGACTTTCTAAATCTTTTTCAATTAAAGCTTGAGCTTCTTGGTCATCAACATCAACTAGATTTTTATTTTGGTTTTTTCGACGAAATCTTGGAACTAATTTTCTTTCTTTTTGATTATTAGATAAATCCATATTGAAACTTTATGTTTTTTTTTTCACAAAGTGGCAAACTCTAAGAAAGAGCACGGCTTATTATTGACATGTTATTGCAAAATAATATTAGAAAGAATGAAACAACGGTATTGACTCATTTCAAATAACAGAAAGAAAAAGTATAATAAAAGACATGCTTTCGTATGGATGTTTTATTATGAAATTATTTTATGAAATATAATTAAAAGAAAAGTTAATTCGATTGAATTATTTCAGATAAAAAAAAATGTCACTTGCTGATGAACTTCTTGCTGATCTGGAAGAAATGGATGGAGGCCAAGGCCTCTCAAATAATGATAAAAATAATCTAAAAGATGATCAATCAATGGAAGTTGATCAAGTATCTCCTGCAATTAAATCTTTACCAAATAATAATAGTGTTCATGCTGTTGCCAAATTAAAAGATTCATTATTACTTAAAGAAACAATGAGAAAAATTGATTATTATACAAAACATCAACGAAAATCTACAGCAGAAATTCAAGGTCCTGTTGAACATGATCCAGAATATTTACTTATTGTTGATGCTAATAATTTACTTGTGGAAATTGATAATGAAATTGATATTATTCATAATTTTGTTCGAACGATTTATTATAAAAGATTTCCTGAATTAGAACAACTTGTTCAATTATCAATGGATTATCTTAAAACTGTTCAGGTAATTTATTTTAATTTTATTAGAATAGAAAAAAAACGATATTATTTTCACTGAATTTTAAATAAGAAATAAACTAATCAAACTGAATATTCAAATATCAACAGAAGATTTTTAAGAAAAATTTATTTATTTATTTTGTTTTTAGGAATTAGCTAACAACGTTGATCGAGCAAAAATGAATGAAAATTTACAAAAATTTTTAACACCTGCAACAATTATGATTGTTAGTGTATCAGCTTCTACAACTCAAGGGTATTTATTCATTCGATTTATTCATTTAGTTAGTTCAATTTTCTTTGTTTTAGAAAAAATTTAACTAATGAAGAATTAGAACGTGTTATGGAAGCATGTCAAATGGTTTGTTTGTGTTTTTTTTATTATATATTTGTTTAATAATATTCGACATTGGTTTTTTTAATTTTTTAGGCAATGAATTTAAGTGAAAATAAACAAACAATATTGTCATATGTTGAATCCCGAATGACATTTATAGCACCAAATCTATCGATTATTGTTGGAGCATCAACAGCAGCTAAATTAATGGGTATGGCTGGTGGTTTAACTAATTTAACTAAAATGCCTTCATGTAATATTTTATTACTCGGAGCGCATAAAAAACTTCTTGGAGGTTTTTCATCATCAGCAGCTATGCCTCATGCTGGTGCCATTTTTTACTCGAAAATTGTTCAAGATTGTCCACCGGTTTGTTCTGTTAAAGTTAACTTCTATTTTATTATTCAGTTTATCTTTTTATTATGAAAATATTTCAACAACTCCTACAAATTTTTCATTATTCATTTCAGAAAATGATATTAGGATTTTTCTATTAGATTCTAATTTTATCATTAAACATCTTGAAGTTAGTTCCAAGTCTCATACGTGTCCAATTGAAATAATGACAAATATTAAAAAAAGATAATTTTCTTCAAGTTTTTTAGTAAGATTTACACAGAAGATTTTCATTTTTATTTTTCTCTTCTATAATACAAAGAGATAAACGATTTATTTTAGAATTATCATATCAAACTTATACATAATGAATTAAAAACAAAAATCTTCTCCATGAGATAGTTTCAATTGATGAGAATACTCGCAAACTACTTTTCAACTTTATCGATGTATCTTTATCAACATATGGCACGTTAAAAAAGTTATCATTTTCAGTGTTTCATTGAGATTTTCTCTTGTACGGAGGTGATCTAAAACTTTGCCAGACGGAACACCTATTTTTAGGAGCGCTGATACCTAGTACATTTTAAAATACCGAAAAACTCCGAAAGAGTCAACTAAATTCTTGGAAGAGAAAAAAACCACACTGATTAAAATAAAGCTAAAATTTAAATAGAATAATGACAAATCTATCTTATTCAATCACAAGTCAAAATCATTTTCGAATTATTTTAGTTTCGTTATGTTATTTTTATATTTAAAAGATAAACTGAAAAAGAAAAGCTCAAACTTGAAAATATTTGTTGATTATATAAATATTATTGTGTTTAGGATCTTCGAGTTCGAGTAGCACGTTTAGTGGCATGTAAAGTAACATTAGCTGCACGTGTTGATAGTTTTCATGAAAGTCCAAATGGTGAACAAGGAAAATTTTTATTAAGTGAAATTGAACGACGTTTAGAAAAATTACAAGAACCACCACCAGTTAAAGCAATTAAACCATTACTACCACCAATTGATCCTGGAAGAAAAAAACGTGGTGGAAGAAGACATAGAAAAATGAAAGAACGCCTTGGAATGACTCAATTACGTGCTGAAGCTAATCAAATGAAATTTGGACAGGTTGAGCTATTTTTATATTATTTTAACTTGTTTTTTTTTTTTTTCTTAACTTTACTTTTTCTTTTATTGTTTAAGATTGAAGAAGATGCTTATCAAGATGCAATAGGTTTTTCAACAGGTATGATTGGAAAATCAGGTTCTGGAAAAGTTCGAGCAGCACAAGTTGATTCGAAAACAAAAGCAAAAATTTCTCAAAAACTTCAAGTTTGTTCATTTATCCTGTTTTCGTTTTTGTTATCATTTTTTTATTTTTTATTTAGAAAACTTTACAACGTCAAAATAATACATATGGTGGAACAACAACAGTACATAATAGAAAACAAATTAGTGGTACAGCATCTAGTGTTGCTTTTACACCACTTCAAGTAATAATATCATTCTTATTTTTGATTTTTATAATTTTATTTCTTTTTTCTTTAGGGTCTTGAAATAGTTAATCCAAATGCAGCTGAAAAAGATAAAACTGGAATCGAAAGTCAAAAATATTTCTCAAATACATTTGGTTTTACTAAAATAAGTCCATCAGTTATTCCAAAAACAACTTGATCTATTTATGTTTTTTGTAAATACATAACAATAGACTACATTAACAACAATTATTCGTTTTTCACACGACGTTTTTTTGTCTTCTTGATTATCCATCTTTAACATAGAAAATCTATTTGAATATTAAAATATTCAAATTGATTACTGTTTATATATTAAATAAAAGATTTATTATCAGGTGAGACATATCAAAAACATATTTCTAATCAATATTCAATTGAAGATCAACTCTAAAACTAGCAATTGTTTTCGAAAGAAATACATTAATTATTTATGAATACGATTAAATTTTTTATGCATTAGACTTGAAAACAATAAAACATGAATATTAAAATATTCATTTTTTAAAATATATCTTTTAGAATTGAACACAGTTTTTCAGTTTACTTCAAAGTGCATGGATAATCAACAGTGACTAATTCAAATCACAAAAGGAAGAAGCTGAACATCATAGTCCCCACTTTTGAAAAATCCTACCACCATTAAGCAGAAAATTGTTTGACGCTACTCGCCTGATGATGCCTTATCAATATAAACATTTCATTTTGAGATTTTAAATAAAGTTTATTCTAGAAAAACAAATCGTTGGAAAAAAGACACCAAACAAACAAATCAACAGAGGAAAATTCATGATGAAAATGATCATTGATTGTCACTTGAAAATCTGAAATTTTGTTTTGTTATTATGTGACATGTCGAGTCGAATTAAAATACAAGGCAATGAATTGCAAATCAGTTAAAATAAAAAAGAAAATTTAGAAAATAAATAATATTCGGTGATATTTATATGCATGGATACAATTTTCGATGAGACATTATTAATCAATGATGGAAAAATTCTTGTGAGAGAATATTCATTTATCAGATCTATTTTATTTGAAAATATCCGATTTTTCATTAAATTATATTATCTTATAAATGGTTTCAATGCTTTCATTTGTATTTTTATGTATTTTTAAGTGACATTGAAAAAAGTTTAATCAAGAAAAAGAAAAAAAGAATTGATGGATTCTTTTTTTTCGTATTTTGAATTTTATTGTGTTTGTGATGACGTTGGTTTCTAAATCGACGCATGACAAATAGTTACCATTTCTTATAAAAAAAGAAAAAAACAAACGACGTTATTTTATATTCATTATTTATTGTATCACATTGAAAAAATAATTCAAATAAAAAAATGATACTGAAAATAATTGTTCGTTATATAATTAATAAATATATGAAAGATTATATTGAAAAATTAGATGATGAAAAATTAAAACTTGATCTTAAGCATGGTTAAGCATTTTTATTTATTTATTTATTCATTCATTTCGATTTTCCATCATTATTTTATTTTAGGAAATGTTTCATTAGAAAATCTTCATTTGAAACCAGAAGCATTGGTTTGTTTATTTATTTATGTCATATTTATCACTTTAATTATATAAAAATCAGCTTTTTGAAATCATTCGTTTTTTTTTACAAAATTAAAAAAAATAATTGTCTGTTATAGGTTGGATTGGGTCTTCCTGTAACAGTAGCTACTGGTTTTATTGGTTAGATTCATTAATTAACATAAAACAATTCTTTTTATTTTTATTTTTCTAATTAGAAAAACTTTCAATTGCTATTCCATGGAAAAATCTTCAATCACATCCAACAAAAGTACAAATCGACGGATTCTATATGTTAATTGTACCAAAGAATGGTACGGTTTCTTTTTTCATAAAAAAGGATTTTTTAAATCAATTTTAAAAAATTTCGTGAACGTTTACAAAGAATGTTTCTGAAAAAAAATCGAATCGATTGTTCTATTTTGTTGAAATAGTGAATAAGAATGTGTCGATCTAAGCGTATTTTGTTCACTTTAAGTCGAATACTGTTTTAAGCTATTCTCAACATAGATTTTTCTGCATTCAGTTGTTCGTTTATCAAAGACTATAAAACTCGTCGAGGGTATTTTCAAATGAAACGATAACTACACGCTACAGCTTAATAGAGTTCGAGTTTTTCAATTATTTGGTTTATATTCAATAAACATCATTCTAAATTTTCAAACTGTGAGAATAACAGTTTCTAGAGAAATAATATAAACTAAATTTCAAATGTTTACCTCTATTAAGTTGTATCGACATATCTTGTCTTCATATGGATATCAACCCAATATGTTTTTCATTAGTTTTGGACAAGAAATCGTTGTCAAACATATATCTTTTTTGTTTGACCATTCATATTACTTAGGGGTATCCAAAAGTAGTGGCAACGACATTTTAGTACCACTTAGTAAGCTTGATAAGAGTTTGTTTTTACACAGGATGATAGAGAAAAAAATGCTCTTTCTTTCTATGCTATTTGATCATACTTCACATAATATAATGGTAATAAATTTTCAGTAAGATTCGTTTCGTTATCATTCGTGATCGTTATACTGGCTTATAACGAGTAAGACAGGTTAATTTTCCGTCCCTTAATACATTGCATCAATGATCGAAACACACCGTCAGATGCAGCCTGAAAAGCTCTACAATCTACATAAGAGCACTTATTCCATAGTTGTACTTTTTGTTTTCAAAATGGACAAAACTTTGAGAGATCAGATTTTGAGCATTGCAAAAATTGATCGCATAGAAATGTGCT
>CAJNSZ010000184.1:127978-140391 GCA_905329745.1 Rotaria sp. Silwood2
GTTTTTTTATTTAATGTATTTTATTAGTTTATTTAGTTTTATTTTAGTTTTGTTTTATTTTAATGATATTTGACGTCTTTTTTATTTTATTGTTTTTTGCTTTATTTTCTTTTCTTTTAGATTTTAGTGCCGAATGAAATTAATCAACAGTGAGTATAAGTTTTTTATTCTTGTTTATCTTTATTTTATTGTTTGGTGTTGTATTTGATCTTTTTTTATTTTAGGTTTTATTACAGCATGAAGTGAATCCACAGTGAGTAAAAATTTTTTTAAATTTTATTCTGTCTTCTTTTAGTTTTATTTGACTTAATTTAATTTTTATTTTATTGTTTTTTGTTGTATTTTATATTATATTGTTTTAGACTTTATTACTACATGAAGTCAGTCAACGGTAAGTATAAATTTTTCATTTTTTTTATTTTTATTTTCATTTTATTGTTTTTTATTTTATTTTATATATTTTTATTTTATGACATTTTTTTTAATTCATTTTATTTTGTTTTATTTTTATTTTTATTTTAATTTTAATAAATTTTATCTTTATTAAATTTTATTGGCATCTTATTTTATTTTTATTTAAATATGAAATCAGCAGGATTCCATCGAATTCTAAGTGTATCCGACGTTTTCGGACTATCGGATCCGACATCCGACAACTTCCGATCGGATTACCGTAACAAGGATTTCGGCAACTTCCGATAGGATCCTGTCGGAAGTTGTCGGATTTTCCAGGGAATCGGATCGGATCCGACTGTCGGATTCTTCGTCCTGGGATAGTCTATTCTGTAGAAATTTCATGCTTCTCGGTAGCCATCGAATGTCGAACACTTAAATAGTGTCTTATTTGGTACTACTTTTGTTCACAAGGGTCTTTAGGGACTTATTTACATTTGGTATATAAAGGGTGTGTCATAAGTTTTGATCCCATCCTTATTTTTACTGTAACTTTTTTTTTTGATCTTTAAAGCTGATTGTTTTTACAAAAGATGCGCCGTGAAATTCTCTACAAAATCATAATCAAACATATTTCTGTAGAAAGGTAACAAAAAAAATTAAATGAAGATTATCCAACACATAAAAAATACCCAACTATCGAAGCTAACGAGTGTCCCATAATCCATGGCCACTGTTTGTATCTCTTTTTTTATCATTTAGTACGTTTATTTTAAAAGCGAAGTATACCATAAGATGCAGCGTGAAAAGCTCTACAATTTACCTAGAACAATTTATTATATATAACGGGTGGTCGAAAAGTTTTCGGACAAAATGTTGAAAGCTGAAACATCTATATATAAGCTATAGAAACAATCTTTTTTTTACTGATTACATAGATTGTCGTGCCCTCTATCTGTACTATAAATTTGAGATTTTTCGATCGAGCCATTGTTATCAAAATGATTGATCTTCGTAAACGTGTTTTTTCTATGCTTGGACAAACAAGAATTTAAAATAATTGACATAGTAAAACATTTTGTACTGAAAGGCTTTAAACGATCAACAGTTTATGATGCAATAAAACGTTGCGAAATTGGTTTACCAGTTGAAGATTGTTCAAGGAGTGGTCGTCCAACATCTTTTAATAAAAAAAACCTGAAGCGTTTACAAAATGCTGCTGAAAATCGTGTGGGTGTGAGTTAAAGGCAAGTTTTTAGACAATGTTTAAACTTATGTTTCTCCTCTTGACTAAATCTTTATTACATAGGTTCTTTCTACATAAAACATACAAAACCTAAATGTAGAAACATAAATAGTTAAAACATAGAAAATGGTCCTTTTTCTTCTATATTTCGTAATTTTGTTGGTACGGTCTTCATCATGTGTTGAACAATCTTCATATCGATTTGTTTTATTTTCTTATAAATTCTTCTTTTTAATTGTAATTCATTTTTTGCCTTTCAACCTCCTTCATATACTTTATCAGCAAGCATCGACCAAAAATCTTCTATTGGTTGAGCTTTTGGAACTTTTGGTGGATTTACTTCTTTCGATATAAATTTGATGTTATGTTGAATAAGCCATTCTGTTATTTCTTTGGCATAATGTGAAGATGCTAAGTCAGGCCAAAATACATAATCATCATGAACATGGTGTTCCTTAATAAATGAAAGAAGTTTGCTTAAACATTGATCAATGTAAACATCGTCAGTAACAGCCGGACCTTTTGCAGTTCCAATAAAAGGTTTTGAAAAACCTTTTGCTGATAAAGCTAACCAAACTAAAACCTTTTTAGGATATTTTTCTTTCGTTTTATATTTAACATGATCTGGAGCATGTTTTTTATCAAATGAATAAAAACCAGTATTTTGTGGCATGTTATTATTGGAAAAAGTAAAATATTTTTCGTCATCAACGATAACGAATGTATTTGATGTCATTTGACGTCTAATTTTTCGACATTTTTTTGGTACTTGTCGAAGTTGTTCGTTTGTATATTTTGGTGCTTTTTGACGTTTATAATATTTAAGACCAATTTTCTTCAAATTATAGTGAATGGTCGAATGTGTGACACCAAATTTTGTTGCTAACTTTCTTTGACTCACACCCACACGATTTTCAGCAGCATTTTGTAAACGCTTCAGGTTTTTTTTTATTAAAAGATGTTGGACGACCACTCCTTGAACAATCTTCAACTGGTAGACCAATTTTCGCAACGTTTTATTGCATTATATACTGTTAATCTTTTAAAGCCTTCTAGTACAAAATGTTTTACTATGTCAATTTTTTTTAAATTATTTTCTTGTCCAAGCATAGAAAAAACACGTTTACGAAGATCAATCATTTTGATAACAAATGGCTCAATCGAAAAATCTCAAATTTATAGTACAGATAGAGGGCACGACAATCTATGTAATCAGTAAAAAAAGATTGTTTCTATAGCTTATATATATATGTTTCAGCTTTCAACATTTTGTCCGAAAACTTTTCGACCACCCGTTAGATGCACCTTTTGTTTTTAAAATAAGTAAAATTCTGTGCGACAAATAAATCATCTTATTCGCAGCGTCGAAAATTGGTCGCACAGATATTTACCCATATTGAAAACGAAGAGTGCATATATCAAATAAGTTTTTAATGCAACTTGTAGAGCGTTTTACGCTGCATCTTATGGTATGCTTTGCTTTTAAAATAAACGTACTAGATGATCAAAAAAGAGATACAAACACTGGTCGTTGATTATGGGACACTCGTTAGCTTCGATAGTTGTGTATTTTTTATGTGTTAGATAATCTTCATTTAATTTCTTTTCTTACTTTTCTACAGAAATAAATTTGATTATGATTTTGTAGAGAATTTCACGGCGCATCTTTTGGAAAAACAATCAGCTTTACAGATCAAAAAGAAAAAAAGTTATAGTCAAAATACGGATGGGATCAGAACTTATGACAACCCTTTATTTCAGCTTAATTTTATTATTTTCCGAACTATATTTATCATCCATTGATTGAAGTTATGATAGAAACCCGGTCGCGTTCTTCATGAAGACATTCACTTCTTTTGATTAATAACATTCTAAACTTTGTGAAGAGGTTTTTTTCTTATTAATAAAAAAATATTTTAAAAACTTGAAAAACTAAAAGCAAAAATTGAAAATGTGTATATAACTGTGAAAATAGTTTTTATCGTGTTTTATGAAGTGTTATGTATAGCAGAGTTGTAACCGGTCCGGATCGGTTGAAATGGTTGAACCGGTCGGTTTTCATCGGTTTTTACCGGTTGAAAAATATTTTATAAATCTCTGGTTTTTGTGGATAAAATTTGTTGAGAGCAAGTTTGATGCTCTTATCAAAATAACCAACATGTTTTATTTCAAAAAAAGTTTTTTTTCTTCTGTTCATCAATCTGTTTCATTTCTTTAATCGAAGTACACTTAATTTTTTTTAAAAGTACATTCGCAACTATATTAGTTTAGCTGAACTTATTTCATACATTTTCTTTTTCGAAGAAAAAATTTAGGCTCCAACCACTATTGAGAGAGAAACTTATATTTGTCTGCAAAAGTTAAGTAAGAGAAATTCAAGATTTGGCATGTGACAATCAATTGATATATAAATGAGAGAGTTTTCGAGTTATATATAAATATCTCACGTATTTATCTTTGAGAAACGAAACAGATACGGACAACCACGTAGAACATGATATTCCTTCATGGCGATCTATAAAAATC
Organism: Rotaria sp. Silwood2; assembly: GCA_905329745.1. NCBI lineage: Eukaryota > Metazoa > Rotifera > Eurotatoria > Philodinida > Philodinidae > Rotaria > Rotaria sp. Silwood2. The sequence goes on from CAJNSZ010000184.1 coordinate 132,144, forward strand.
TGAACAAAAAAGGAAAATGACTGTTTTTGAAATCATCCCTGTCACCCTATTAATAATGGTGCAGCAAGCGGGCTACTTTCTGCTGATTTCCACTGGCCTAAGAGATGTTTTCAACCGACTGGTCACTAGCCGAACTGGATCAATCTATAAAACTTCAATTGGTGAACCGAACCAGGTTAACGATCTTGATCGATCACAAGTTTGGGTTGTCCCCTAGTTTTCTAATCAACCAGATTTGTTTTCGAATAAACTGATTAAACGGATGTTTTCATTAAAAACAACTGAGAGCCAATTGTTGTTTTTTTTTAACATTTTCTATCAATTTTCAAGCAATAAAGATCAATTTAATCAAAAAATCAGGGAAATAAAAAACTCGAGGAAAATCAAAATAACCGGAAAAATCAAAAACATCATCCTCTACACGCGCGGAACGTCTTTTTTAATAACCATCCTCTACCTATATATTTCAATTATAAGAAAATACTTAAAAATAAGGTACAAAATATTTAAGACTAGTTCTATTTAAATTAGTGATATGTTGAATTTTTTTATGATATTTATTATTTTCATTTAAAATTAATAAAAAATTATAAAAAGTCAGCTGTTTTCTCCTAGGTAAAAATCTGTAAGCGTTTCGAATGGAATTTCACTCCTAATATCACTTATCAGACGAAAAAATTTCGTGAACTCGTCGGTTTTTACTGGTTGGGCCGGACCAGTTACAACTCTGATGTATAGAACGGATGATATTTCATCAAAACTCGTTTTCGTTTATGAATTCATTCGGCGATATTGAAATCGTTGAATATCATCGTCAACTAGAATGAACTAATTTGAAATGCCTATCGAATGGCTAACTGGAATTATTGATCTCTAGAATAATGTTGAAAAATTTTCAATAAAATAATTCAATCTAAATATTCATTGACGTTTGAATAGAATTTTATGTTTTTTGACAAAGTATTATTATTATTATTATTATGAATTACTTTAATTTGCATTAACATTGAATAAAAAACAACATTACTTCTCTGATGGAATATTCTTAATAAAAATCGTCATGTTTTATCAATAAATTACTATTGATCAATTTTCGAAGAAAAATAAAATTGTTATCGTCATAAAATGCGAGCTTATCTTGTCCTATAGGATGGATAGAAAATGTAAAGAAGCATAATTTTTATTGTACACTTTGAAATGTATGTCTTTTTAAAAACGTGAGACAACCACAAAAAGAAGCGAATGCTCTTTGAATATTTGAAAGGTTATATTTTGCGGCTGAATAGATCGTAAATAGAATTGTGGTTTAACGGCTGTTGTTTAATATTGACACAAAAAGTTTTATCAGAGAATAATCAACATTGATTGTCATATAATCTTCAGTTTTAACAGAAGTAATAAAAATTTAATAGCTATCGTTGGATGAAATTTCTAACATATACTGTCAACAATTTAGTGAATTTCTTCTTTACTTAAAAGATCAAGGACAAATGATAACTGTTATTGAGACGTACCCATTAATAAATTGTAAGCTAAAAAATCTTTCATAAAGTTTTCAATCTTTATAGATTTCTATCGAATTAAAACTTTTCTAAATCAATATTGGTTAAATAAAATGGAAAAAATATTGAAAAATCCAATTATGTATTGTCACTATCGTTAATGATTTGTATTAATTGTATTTAATAGATTCTGATTTTAAGATATTATATATAACTTTATATTTGATCAACAAATAGAATATAAAATCATGTTAACCGATTTGACTTTTCTTTTATGTTTTGTATTTCAAGGTAACTTTTCAACAAATTAGAATAACCACAATAGGGGAATAAGCATTTGAATAGAACGTATAAACCTACACAGTAAATATATTTATAGAAAATTTCTTGAAATACTTATTTATTTTCTTGTTGAACATGAATATTATTTAAAGAATATAAGTCTAAACAGTGAAATATTATTATCTGATGTTAAAGTTTAGCCACGGAAAAATTCTTCCGAAAAAAACCGCGATAATCTTAGGTTAACCGTGATTTTATTCCGCATTTTGAAAAACCGCGAAAGTCAGACCGTTTATGCGGTTTTTGAAACCGGCGAAAACCGTGGTTTGCAAATACCGCGGTGAGAACTGGGAAAACCGCGGTCCGAGCTGAGGTTTTGCAGGTCTAACCGCAGTTTTCTCGATTCTCACCGCGGTATTGGCAAACCTCGGTTTTCGCCGGTTTCGAAAACCGCATAAACGGTCTGACTTTCGCGGTTTATGAAACCGCGATTTTTTCTTGAAAAATTTTTCCGTGGGTATTATTGTTAAAACATTTTTTCTTTAAATTTATTTTAAAATAAAATATTATAAAAAGTAAAGATTCGAATGAATAACAATTACCTTCGAAAAATAATTCTGAAATATTTCACTCGAAAAATTCTATTTAAAATAAATTCTGAATAATGATAATTTGAAAACATCTATAATCATTATCGTACAGTCAATAAGTACTTAAAAAATACAATAGAAATAAATCAATGACGCATTTGTTTTCGAAAAACAATTATATAAAAGAAAAAGAAAAAACTCTAAACACTCTTTTTAATCTCAGCGAAATATTTAATCTGAATAATGATCATTCTTTCATTCACTTTTGTTAGATTTCTCTCCTTTTATATTCATGTGCTTTTTTCTCACTCAAATATTCGATGTTTTGACTGATGTTTGACAAAGATAAAAGTATTTCGATATAAATATCTTAAACGATTTTAGATATTCGTTCGAAAATTTTGAAATGAATCTTGAATTTACTGTAACAGAAAGTATAACCCGTTATTCTGGTATAATTAATGAAATTCAATATGAATTTGAAGAATTTACTATTGAAAAAAGTTCTCTTGGTATGACAAATAAAAGAGAAAAACGTAGTCGAATATATAATGCTACAATAAAACGAAAAGATTACAATATTTTAACTCGATACATTCCTGATGCATTATCATTTAATGATTTTATTCTTGTTTTACGTCCATTCGTAATGGGATATTATCAAAATGATGATTTAATCAAAGCCTTTCAAATTTTAGATAAAAATCACTCTGGTTCAATTGATATTGATGACTTAGCGAATTTTTTACCAATTATTAATGAATATGCAACTATTGATACTTTGAAAAATTACATTAGAAAATCAGATTTTAATTTTAATGGATCTTTAAATTATGATGAATTTCGATCACTTATATTGCGAGGTATTGGACGTGAGATGATATGTATTCATGTCTAATTGATATTGCCACATAAAAATGAACAAAAACATATCTATTTTAGTTCTGACATGTGTTTTACTTTTTTTGTTCTATTTGATTAAAATGAACAAATTCTTCTGCTCATTTTTATACTTAATTGAAATTATCTATGAAATAAAGTTCAAATAGTTCATCGATAAACAGATAATTTATATGAACACTCTTGCAGACTTTAAAACAATATGATCATTTTAAATATTCGAATTTGAAAAATGATTTAAGTACGATATTCAATTTTATTAATTAAAATAAACAATCAGTTAAGAATTTTTTTAATACTTAAAATTGATTCATAGTTAAAATAGCAATGACTTAAGAGTCTCACTTCCAAACTTGGAAAAAGTCAACTTTTTCTTGTCAATAAACTCCAGTCCTGGACAAAAGTAACCGCGTCCCCACCCCTCCTCTAAACTGATTGTATTTCTTATGATATGAGGTTGATATTTTGGATATAGATTGATCTTAGTGAACCCTGATCGCAAGCATCAACCCGACCTTAATCGGTTGATATAGATTGGAGTTATCAGATCAACAATATCATCAAATTGTGAAACTAATATCTCGGTCATTTTTTGACCTTTGCGTTCACGTAATCCCTCATCTGTTATACCCACTGGTGTGGTTATCAACATTCAAAGTTTGGTAAGAAACTGCTTTGAAATAACCGAGATTTGAAGTTCACATTGAAAACTTTCATCAAGTAATTAGCCATAGTTTCTAATCTGGCGTCAATAAGTCAAGCTCAACTCAATCAATTCATTTGAAAACTTCAGCAATGAGTTCTCATGAATCCACACGTTTGTGGTAGAATTTTCCAAGCTGTAACTCAATGTAGAGCGAAGATAGAATTATCAGAACAGTTCATTACGACACAGCTTATCAATCGACGAAATCTCGTTATTTTGTGACGAGCTTTGGACTAATGAATCTAGGTATCATGGGCCCCATTAGCGCCAAAAAATGAAAATAAATTGTAGACAGACGAAACAACAAACGAAAATTTTCTTAGATCGCATTTCCCTTTTGATTTCTTCAACACACCATATGCAATGCATCTATGCATGCGAAACTCTCGGATACAAGTGAATTCGTGCTCAATTTTCAGGGAATGCTCATTTTTATTAGAACACTCTAGAGTACGTATATATAGGGCTAATACAATTAACAAGAAGCTTCATGAAGCCGGCAACATTATTTTGAGGCGAAATTCTTCCTGGGATAGAAGTATTTTAGGCATAGACACATTCTATGCGGTGCGTTGAAGAAATCGAAGAGAAATGCAATCTAAGAAAATTTTCGTTTGCTGTTTCGTCTGTCTACAATCTATTTTCTTTTTTTTTTTGGCGCTAATTGCAGTCTATGATACCTAGATTCACTAGTTCAAAGCTTGTCACAAAATAACGAGATTTCATCGATTGATAAGCTGTGTCGTAATGAACTATTCTGCTGATTCTATCTTCGCTCTACATTGAGTTACAGCTTGGAAAATTCTACCACAAACGTGTGGATTCATGAGAACTTATTGCTGAAGTTTTCAAATGAATTGATTGAGTTGAGCTTGATTTATTGACGCCAGATCAGAAACTATGGCTAACTACTTGATGAAAGTTTTCAATGTGAACTTCAAATCTCGGTTATTTCAAAGCAGTTTCTTACCAAATTTTGAATGTTGATAACCACACCAGTGGGCATACAGATGAGGGATTGCGTGAACGCAAAGGTCAAAAAATGACCGAGATATTAGTTTCATAATTTGATGATATTGTTGAGCTGATAACTTCAATCTATATCAACTGATTAAGGTCGGGTTGATGCTTGCGATCAGGGTTCACTAAGATCAATCTATATCCAAAATATCAACCTCATATCATAAGAAATACGACCAGTTTAGGGGAGACGAGGGGCGGACGCGGTTTCTTTTGTCCAGGACTGTAGGTTTTGAGGATAATCTATTCTACAATACTTTCACAATGATTTATTTGTCAAGATTTTTCATGATCTCTGTCATTTTCGGTTTCAAACAAAAATATTTTCTTTTCGAAGAAATCTATTTCCAAGTCTTCGCTTAGAAAGATAAAAGTATTTTAAATAAGTTTGTTCAAAGATCTCGAAAAGTAAGTCTTATTCAATAGTAATGATCGATTTATTGCTTAACATAAAGATAATGGGTAGAGAAGAAAAACAATATGTCTTAAAATATTCAACGAGCTATAGAATTTTTCATATTATCTAATAAAGTTCATCAGCTATTTCCAATAGATATAACAAATGTTCATCGTTCTGTTCAAAGCTATCAAACCCCAAGTATCTTAAATAGTCATATGTTCGAAAATGATATACTTTAAATAATTTTTGATTATTATCTGGCTTATTTTCATTCTATGAAATATTTCACCTTGGCTCAAATGAGAGAAAGCGCCCAAATTTTACCCTATTTCGACTTTTCTCGCTATGAAAGTTTTTATTTTAAATAGAAAAAAATTTCTTTGAAATTGATTTTGTCTTTTTTTTATGGAACAATGAAAATGAAAAGTCTAATGAATTTATTTTTCTATTAGATATTTGAAATAACTGAATATTTACGTATCAATACGAGTTATTCAATAAATCATCTTGAAAATGAATTGTTTTAATTTATTGCTATTAACTCTCTGTTTAGTCTTATACAAATAACATAAAGTCGCATGAAAGATTTCTGTTTTCGATTTCAACAATAAAGAGAAAGATTTGATCAATTTAACTTTTCGTTGTGATTATTCATCATTAAATTAAAAGATCTTATATCGAATTTATCTGCTTATTTACATTACATTATTATTGACAAAAATAAACAAATAAAAATTAGAAAAATCAGTTAATTATTCATATGAGAACGAATATTAATAATAATAATAATAATAATAATAATAAGCATTGATTTAATATTGTTTTAAAAAAAATAATATGCCCCGGGTGAGGATCGAACTCACGACCTTCAGATTATGAGACTGACGCTCTACCGACTGAGCCACCGCGGCGGCTGAACATTCTCTTGACTTGAAGAGCACAGACAATGAACACCTTTTTCCTTATCAAACAAGACGTACACAGCATGGCGAATACATTCAAAATAAAACTTTCTTTCATTGAAATGACAATAAACATTATGTGCAAAATGTCAAATTAGAAGACATAGAAATTAAATCATAAGAAATAATTTATAGTTCTACCTTCGCGACAAACCTTTATGTCTAATGACATAAACCATGAAAATAATAAAATAGTAGAAATAGATTATGTTTTACCAATAGTATACATCATAGAATATTTCAAGGTTTGTTTTTTTTTTCTATATTTGAATGACATGAAATAAGATAATTTCCTTCTGGAGTATTGACTGATTCATGATTCTTTTTTTCACGATGAAACTTAATAAAATCATTCAATTCAAGAGAAACTAATTAAATGTTTGGGTCTTTGCAAATATTTTTCTCAATAAATAGCTTTTATATTTTAACTATGAAATTCAAATATAACAGATTTGAAGCTTGTCCTATATCGAAAATAATAGATTTTGAAATAAATAAAAAAAAAATAATATTGACAAAGACAAAACGAGAAAAATGACTAAGTAAGATCAATAATTGACTGTTGATTAAGAATAACATCATGTATTATAATCCAGTTGAAACGAAATCATCTCAGATATGCATAGAAGTGTAGAAATTAATGGACTAAAACATTATTATTGTTGTTGTCTAAAAAGTTGATCACTGAATAATTTTAGCATCATCTTATCATTTTACAAATCTACTTAGTTATAATTATTATATTTTATCATTTAAGTCGTTAGAGATTGACTATCAATATTTGTATTAAATTCTCAACTGATTGAATCAATTTAATTAACTATAAAAATTCAATTTTTATCATATGTTTCTTTTATAGTACAATAACATATATAATGGATTTACTGAGACAAATTTCTTCAAATAATATTGAAAATCTTTCTTTAGTTTTGTTTGTTTGATATGTAAAAAAAGGTAACTAAGTGAAAAAAAAAGAAAGTTAATTTATTTATTAATTTGTTAATTTGTTGTTTGTGAATGAATTCAACAAATATTTGGAAAAAAAGATCAAATGATAAAAGTGAAAAAAAATCGAATGGAATTATAAATTGTCATAATTTTAAACCAAAGAAGAAAAAAATAAATTTAAATTTCTTAAAACATAATTTAATAACAAATTGGATTGAAAATGAAGATGATGAAAAAAGTCAATCATCAATTGATTGTGATTTTTTTTATAAAAAATCTCAAATAAATATAAATGATCAAGATGAAGATAGTTTACAACTTGAAAATCTTCAACATTTATCAACAATGAAAAATATTATTTTTCTTGATTTAGAAAATTTTTCAAGATTTTTTCAACATTTAACAAATCAGTTACCTAATCACACTTATGTTATCGCTTTTCAAGCTTCAAATATTCAATGGAAACCACCGAAAAAGTTTTTAAAATCAAATCTTTTTTCTCTCAATTTAATCATACTTATTTTTCATTTTTCTTTTTCTTAGTGATTTAGTTTATGAAAATTTATTAAATTTAAATAACTTTCAATTAATGCGTCCAAGTGGAAATCGACATGATGCTGCTGATTTTGCTCTTGTTCTTACTGTAAATTTTTTTAGAAGAAATTTTATTCCTATGTCTTACGTTTAATAATTAGTTTGGTAAACTTCATGGTCTTCTTCCAAAATCAATTCCATTTACAATAATTAGTGGTGATAAAGGTTTTATTGAAGTTATTCATCAATTAAAAAATTCTCATCGAAGAATAAATTGGTTTAATCCTCATCAATTTTCCTATGAAAATTTTAATCACATTTTAAATATTTCATCAACATCTTCTTTACATATTTAATGTTTTTTATTTAAATTAGATTTTAGTATTTTAATTTATATAAAAACT
>CAJNSZ010000184.1:150521-174475 GCA_905329745.1 Rotaria sp. Silwood2
CGGTCTCCAAATAATAAATCACATGAATCGTCATCTCGTTATCATCAATCATGTTATACTATTTTGTCCGGACAACTATTTTCAAATTGATCTTGACAAAATTCATAGTAATATTCATAAGAGAACTTCAACTTTTTTCAATCGCAAATAAAAAACAACAGCTGATTTCGCTTATATCAAATTGTTGTTTTTTTTTTTCTATGAATCAATTTCAAATACCAATTTTATATTAAAAAAATCTATTTGTTTTTTTTTCGAATCTTTAAGAAAAATTTCATAACAACAGATGTGTGGAACCCAATGTTTTAACACTTGATAAAGTCAAAACTATGAGGAAATAAAACCTCATCCGAATCGAAACTAAAGATAATAGAAATATGTTTAATGGTTGACGAGAATTTGACTAAACAAAAAAACTATTGATTAACTAAATTAATCAAAATGAAAACAATTTAATAATTTCTTTTAAATATTTTACAAATGAAATCTCAAATCGTTGTTTCAAGATCGAAACTTTGACTAAAATAATATTCTACAAAAAATCGTTTTTTTTTTGACGAGAAAATATAGATGAATTTTTTTCTATTTACCATAAATAAAATGATTTATATTATATTGGATTTTTCTGATATATTTTATAAACTCTAACTAGATCAATTTATCCGAGAAATTTTCTAATTCTTATAACTAATAGTCTTAGCCAATATTTTAAAAGAAATTTTTCTAAGAATAAAATCAATTCAATTGAATTATTTCAAACAATACAACAAAAAAATTTCAATGAAAGTTATATTTTATCAGCAGTTTTTACAAAGTACAAGAAAAGGTTTCTTTCTATAAGAAAAATGATTGTTTGAAATTTCTTAATGTAATTAAATAACGACGTCTATTAGAATAAAACGAGTCGTACTATTATTCTAAATTGTATCATATTAATTGAATTTTAGAAAAAATATTAAAAAAAAACTAACCGATAATTATTTGAATTATTATTAGTAAAATTCGATCTGTGTTGATGATTATCATCTAAATGATGTTTTGATGAATATCGTTTTCTAGGAGGTTCATAATTTGATGATTGTCGATCGTAATCAGAATGTCGACGAGAATCTCTTGATGAATCCTCTCGAAAGCTTTTTTTAAAAATGAATCTTATATTAGGAACAAAAATTCTAAACAAAAAACAAACCTTTGATGATCTTTTGATGATCTTTCATTTAAGGATAATTGTCTACTCTTTCGACTAACATCCATTGCTGGTAAAACATCTTAATTAATTAATTAGATAAATAAATAAATATTTTTTCAAAATAAATGTTTTACCAAGTTTATTTCCTTTAAGTAGTAAACATGTTTCACCTTGTTTAATTAATCTTCGAGCATCTTCTATTCTATCATATTGCACAAACATATAACCTTTATAGACTCGAATATCTTTAGTTTAATTTTAAAACAAAAACGAATTATTTAGAAAAAAGATAAATAAAAAAGAAGAAAAAACCTGAAACTTTGCCGAATGATTTAAAAAAATCAAGTAATTCACTATCAGTTAAATTATCTGTCGGAACATTTCCAATATAAACTTTCGAATCAATATTTGAACTAAAATATATTTTATTTGAAAAAATATTAAAAATTTGTAAGATTTAAAAAAATTAAATTTACGTTCTTTGACAATCTGAATGATTATCTGATCTATTTGAATTTGTTCTTTTACGATGATTATTTTCATAATCATCTTTACTATTTTGACGTTCATTCATTGATGAACATTTTGATACTGAGAAAGGTTTTTCACGATCACGACGAATATCAGACATATTTAACAAATTAAATTAACACCAAATAGAATAAACAATGAATATCGATTCATTTAATTCAAATAACGATTTTTATTTTATTTTACAATTGATCAATGTCTAGATCGGTTTTTTTTTTAATATTTTAATAAATGAAAATGTTGATTAAACAAAAAACAATTATCGAAAAAATTCAATTAGTTTTTTAATTTTTTAATCGATTATTTAAATGCATAGATATGTTAATTATCTTAACTAGAATACATTAAGGAGATATTATAGATAAATTTTATTGGTTATACATTATCTTATATTATCATGTTAACTTTATTATACGGCAATTTCAATTTATCTTTATTAATTACATTATTAGTCGTTTTAATTAAACATTAAATTAATTCGAATTAAATATTTAAAAATAGAACGAAAATTCTTTTTTCTTTTTCATATAAATACGATCGATACATGACAACTTTTAAACAAATATCATACAATTGAATTTGAAATTTTCAAAAAGACTACTGCTTTCTAATAGTTAAGATAAAGGAAATAATAAACGAATTGCAAACACTAACTCAATTCTTTCGTTGTTTTTTATCTATTATTATTTATCTTTTTTCAATCATAGTTCTTTTATAGGAAAACAACTTTTAGATCTTTTGTATCACTAACGTTTTTTCATATTGTACAGGAATCAAACAACAATTATAATGGTCGATTCTTCTAACAAATAAATTAAAATACTCAAGATTTTTATTCAGTATTAACAATAAGAACAGTTGATCATATTAATCAGTGTCATAGTAATTGATATTTATCCATCACACATGAAGTTTTATTAATTACCAATATCGAAATCACTCATCACTACGCATGATAAAGACCAATCTATTTGAATTCAAACTTGATATTAATCAAAAAATTCATTATTCTAACAAACTATACAAAAAAAAAAGTTCTGAATATAATGCAATAAAAGTTAGCAGCCGATTCAAGTATTTTCCACGAAGATTTGTCTGAGAGACTAAGCCACAAAAGAAAACTAGTAAGTCACCTAGAACTCGACGAGCTCTCTCTAACGATGTCATCGAATCCAACGAAACTTCCACTGGACTGCGGAAAACCCAAAAAAATTCATAAGGCACATAGAAAAAAATTCCCATTTTTCGTCAAAACCATGACGATTCACCTCAACAAATAAGTCATCAATGATTCATGCGTCAGTCGATGCCAAATTTCACATCTCTATCTAATGGTATATAATTCATGGCTACAGCAACAAATAATACCTCTCTACCGACTTCGAAAAACTACCGACCATCACCTAGCAATCATTCAGCAATCTTTCAGATCATAATTCTCATGACGATTCGTTCAAGAACATAAGCCACTAACGAGTCATATACCATTCGATGCAGAATTTCACACTCTATCGAATGGTGTATAGCTTGCACGACTCAAGACCAATCATATAGCACTTTGACCCATGAGAAGAACCTTGGAAGCTCAGGAAAAAACATATTTCTGGTAGGTACTCATGATGACGATTTGATCCAGGACATAAACCACGACCAGTCATATATCAATCGACGTAGAAATTCAAAACCTAGCAAATCATGTGTGGTTGTGGGTTCAGTAAAGATTGACAGCTGCTGACACACCCATACCTACGATTGCTAAAACTCAGAATGTTTTAAAAATACAATCACATATGGAAAAAAAGTGCACGAGCAAACGATGGTGGTTATGACAACGTCGAAACGGCAGCCTATAAACTGATTGTTTCGTACTTAAGCTATTCATTAATACAATATTATAAGGGTTTTTAAGCGTTGCGTTCAGTATGGTAATCATCAGTTATAGTCTGTTACCTGGTTGTTTTTCTTACTAGTTATGTTGAAGCTATTTGGTTTGTACATTTTGTTCATGTATAGTTGAATAGTAAATGCTTATCTTATGAAACATAATTTGACCATCGATGCTCAAGTAAAGGAAGCTTCTTCGATTCCGTAAACCCTACCTAAACGAGTAAATGCAAACTACTTCTCTTACATGTGATATAAACGAACCGACCACAAAAAGATTACATAAACCAAAATAATATACGCTCGCATCGTTGATCAAACTTCATTCATTAAATATCATTTACACACCAGTTGAAAGAGCTTCGAATTTCACATCGATTCATATCGTACATGTCACTGGTGACACTTCTCAGACCGCTCTTCATAAACTTTACCGTTTCATGCACATATTCCTTCCAAATTATCAAACATACTAGGCCATAAAATATTTGTATACCCATGAGCCACACACACAGTTTGCTAGGTTTTCAAATTCGGCATCGATCGACATATCACTCATCAGTGGCTCATGTTCACGAACGAATTGCTATGAGAAGTACTTACGAGAAATTCCGCTTTTTTCTAGGGTTGCTAAGGATTTCACGGGCTAAACTTCTTTGTGATTGGCATTGACTCGTGCAAACTGTGGCCTATTCGATGGAGCGTGAAATTCTGCATTGAATGATGTATGATTCGTCATTGGCTTATCTGATTGAACAAATCGCTATGAGAATTATGATTTGAAAGATTGCTGAATGGTTACTAGGTGATGGTCGGGTGTGGGTGTGGGTTAAGAATAGGCTCACATTCACACCCACACCCTAAAATTTGAACTGGAGACTTCAAAGTGATTCAAAAATTGGAATTGGACATTGTGGAATGAAAAACAGAGTCTAGGTGTCACTATGGCTGTAAGCCTTGAGTTTGTCGACATCATATCCACATCTATATTCCATTCTGTAGTTTTTCATACTCGAGCGTTGTATTTAGTTATCATACCTAGCACTACGTCATATTCTTTTCCATTAGTACTAAAAGACAACTGAAACGCTTGAAAGATTTGAGTCCAAGTTTTTAGAAAAAAGGTTATTTTATTCGGCTTGAGGGTTCAGAAGAATCTATTTCATATTCTTAAATCTGATCATAAAATCAACACATTATAATGCATTCTAGAATGAACATTTGGCTAAATCTAAAGATCTATAGATTACAATATCAATAAGTTAGATCAACATTGACTTTTCTGAACGGTCTTAATAAAGTCCATTCATTGCATGAAATAAGTTCATGTCTAATTCAAATCAGTGCATGATGCTCAACTGACTAACTTGAAAAGCTACTTCAAACATGAAGAAAAAACGATATTGAACTCCCGAATCCTGAAGAATTGCACAAATATAGATTTGAAAAAGTCGTTCTTTTAGCCTTTCCTAAGCCTGTCGAATTGGGAGTTCTAGTAGCTTAGTAAATTTAAGACATGAACCTCTTTATGATTCGAAATGCTCATTATGTTATTAGGTAACAAATATTCTCCTGAAATTTTAGTATTCGCACAAGGTTCAGCAGTCAAAATTTGTTTTGTCCTTATCAAAGAAGTTCTATGTGTTAGAAAATAGAGGATCGTCTTTTCGTTTATAATGAATAAAAACTTATTTCACACAATACACTGGGTTTATTGATATCTGAAACGATTTCGAGTATGTTATACATTGTTACAAGAACTAATTTTGGTCTTATTTCAATAAGACTCCACACCCACACTCCGATATCTTTGATATTATATTTCATGTGCAGTACATTCGAACAAAAACAGGTCGGACGCCATCAAAATACGTATATATTACTGAGAGTAAAGAAAGTGTGATCGATTGCCTTCAATAGTAAACGATCAAATCAAAGGAGATAAGAAAATAATATAAAGTTGACTTGGAAATGAAAATATTATTTGTATTAAGTCTACGAGCAAATTCTCATTGAACGATTAGTGCATATTGGAAGATCATGACATACCAGAGTTTTGGAAATAGTTATTAATTATGATAAAATATTCTTCGATTGAGTGATAGACTCATATATTGATATTCAAAAATGACTTCGAAATGATTCATACATCTTTATCCACGACATTGGCATTGAAAAGAAAATAATAATAAAAGTAAAGAAGAAACGTATAGTAGTCATTATTTGTGTTGAAAAATTGAATCAGCCTGTCAAGCGCTATTCGATTGAATCATACATCGAAAGATGCAGTTTTTACGGGTTATCCCCTCTGATATTAAAAGATTTTTGGGAGTCAATTGCTGTGGTATACTTTTAGGGCAAAAATACAAAAGAATTTCGTAAAAAAACGATCATTTTTAACTAATTTTTTGAGTAAAAAAAATTACATTCGACGCATCTAATATTTGAGAATCATGTTTTATGATAATGCATTTAATAGATCTAATCGAAATACGCTAAATAATACTAAAAAAAGATGCATCTTCAATAGTAAAATATGTTGCTGTGAGGTGTAAAATACAATTCTGTTAGGATTCAACAAAATTTTACAATAGTATCTGAAGATGGGTTCGAAGATCTCTGTGCATTTCTTAAAAGAATTTTCAGAAAGAGTTCAAAATTTAGATTTGAAAATAATTTTTCAAAGGTTTTCGAATGGTATAACTTATTTTAAAATAAAAAATTCTTCGATTTGAAATAAATTATTTAGAATATTCGTTGATTTATGTTTACAAAGAACTATGACACATTCTTACGTTGAAAATTAATTTTTTTAATGTTCTAATTTTCTAATAATTATAATAAATCATTTTAAATTGCATTTCGTGAATTTTATTTGAAAATGAAGAATATATGATTTACATTAATTATTCGAATGATTATTTCAATAGATAGATGAGAAGAGAAGTTATTGCTGATTTCATAATAGTCATTATGCAAAAATAAACGACTATTTAACTTTAAGATTATCTTATTTTCATTTACTAAATATTCATCAAAGAATATTTTATACGTAGACAAGAATATTCTATGTGATTGTAATTCGGATGAATGGAAAGAATCATTGACAAATTAATCAAATTTTGTTGATATCTAAACTAATATGATTATTTCACTAGTACCTCAATATATGTATAGACTCAATCCGAATATTCGACTTCGACATTGAATTTAATTGTTCTTACTTGATTAATAAAAGGAAGTAGAAGTAAGATTAACGAAAAAAATTTCACGGTTAATTATGATAAATCTTTACGCAGTAGAATAAATTATTCAAAACTGAACATCTACACACATTAGAAAAAATCTCAACGATGTTGGGAAATAATCGAACACAAACTTGATCGAATCATAGGATGCTTCTGTGATTGCTTACATACATCAAAAAATGCTTGGGTAATTACCTAAATACTGAATACTATCTGAACTCGTTCAATATTTCTCGAAGTAAAGTTTGAAGATGAACTGTTCATTTTGAATACCAAATTATAGAGTCTGGGTTCAGTGCATATCTACTTTTATTTTATTGCGAAGTCTATTAAGTCAAATATAAATAGAGAATTTATATAAGTATTTAAAAAAATATTCTGGAACTCTTCAATGAATAAATAAATATCTTCTGATGAAAACTATGAAAGAAAACTTTTAGAGATTTCTTAAGAGTTAATAAATAAAAATTTCTCTCTTGAAATTCAACTTCAATTCGTTACTAAAGGCTTTTTTCATAGATACTTTCGTTCTTAAAGACAACAATGCTACAGTGTACTTTGCCCATTTGGTTTTCATTCGTCATAAATTCTTTCTACTAGTCAAATTCGAATAAAACAGGATTATGTAAACTAACATATGACTCTAAAGCATGAAAACGAATTAACAAGAAATTTTAAACGCGGATATCATTTTGTTTTATCGAGGAAAGAAGAAAGCAATTGAAACTTTAAGAAAATTCCTGTATTATTGTTTATCCGTAAATAAATATGGAAATATATTCTATCTTATTGTTAAATAGTGCATGAGACAATGTCTACTAATCCTTAGCTAAAGATATTTTATAGTGAACTATTTGAATGAAAGATCAATAGAAAAAAAAATAGTTTAAACCATTCATAATGAAAATCCTATTTTCTATTGTCATTAAGCATTTTCTAATAAATTATTTGTTTATATTGTGAATATTGTTTTTCAAGATTATATTGTAAAATTGTTTGCCAATTCATAAAAGAAAATAATTTAATAAAAATAACATCAATAGGAAATAAAAGCAAACATCTTATACATATAAAGTAAATTTTTGTTGAAAAATATATCATAACTCATGTTGGATTCTTCCTTTTTGATTATTTGTCAATTATGACTCATAAAGAGAAAACATAACATTTTTTTTCTTTTTTATTCAAATAAAAGTGTAAGATAGGTGAAGACAGATAAGTGAATATAATAAAAGATTGTATGGCAACAAAAGCAAATATAAATGATTTAAAATGTTATATATGTGGAGAAATTTATACAAATCCAATTGTTGTTTGTTCATGTGGTCATTCATTTGATCGTCAATGTATTCTTCAATATGATCGTTGTCCAATAGTATATTGTAATGCTCCTGTATCTCAAAATTGCTTATTAGAAAATGATGATATTAAAAAACTTGTAGATGTTTATTATCAATCAATGAAAAGTACTTATGAAATATTCTTGTTAGATCGAAGTGTATCAATGTGGTATTCAGATTCTTTGACTGGTCTTTTTGGTGCAAGTAAATTTCAAATAGCTATTCAATTTTTAAAAGAAATTTTTCAACGAAGGTAAAATTTATTTTTTTATTTAAACAAAAAAAATTCTAAAAAAAGAAAATTCTAATTTAGATCAAAATTAACTAAAAATCAAGTCTCATTAATAACATTTGATAAATATCCTGAAGAACATTTTCCATTTGAAACTGTTCGTCAACATCATTTAGAAATTCTTGAAAAATTTCAACCAAATGCTTTACAAGCAAGTTTATTTGATGCTATGAAATTTTCTTTAGAAAAATTTGAAAAATTAAATCAAATTCTAATTAGTTCTACAAGAAAATCAATTTATATTGTTACTGATGGTAGTGATGATTTTAGTTCAAGTGGAAATCAAAAACATTATATAAATTATATTAAAGAACGTACTAAAAAGTTATTTATTCTTGGACATATAATTCAAGTTGGACAGAAAAATATCGCTCAAACAAAATATCTTTGTGATGAAATCAATTATCAATATCATAATTTCAATAGTCTTAATATACAAGAATTTATTCATTCATTTTTATTATCATCAAATATTCCTTAAAAATAATATCTCAATTAAACGAGTTGATGCTTTATCTGATCATTGTACAAAGTACAATTCGACTTATTTTCAACCATAGAAAAATTGTTATTTTGACATTGAATTTATTCTAAGAATGTTATTGATTTAAATTCATCTTCGTTTTTTTTCTTTTCTATTTGTTAAAATAAATTTTTAATTAAATAAAGAATGTTTTCTATTTCTTTCAATTTCATCTCACTATTAAAACATTGAGTACATTCTTGATGGATTTTTAAATAAATTAATATATATCGTTTCGAATATTCATAGAAACAGAAAATAATAAATGAAATATCTTTTTTTCATTTTCAAAATCTTTTAACATGCAATGTTTCATCTTCAAAAAACAAAATATTTGATTTTTCGAAATAAATATGTTTAATTGATTTTTATAATTACAAGAAAAAGAAAAAGATTTTTATAATAAAAACAAGTTTGTCAAACATTTAGAATTCAAAATTTTCAAATGACTTTCTCTATTGAATCAATATCTTAAATAAAACTTGCTCTTTCTGCAATCATTTCAAATCTATTGAATTTTATTTCACCACCTTAATTCATAATTTACTTTCAAATGTCGACTTGAAATTTAGCACAGAAATAGACGTCAATGAGATAACTTCTTGTGAAAATTGCATGTCTTCTAGTTATTTCTATCTGAACATATGACTAACAATAGAAAAACATATGATTTTCCTTTTATATCGCAACTATTCATCAACAGATATCAGTCTTTTTATTTCATAATACAAACAAGGAAAAAAACGTAAAACGGTCGCAATAAAATTTATTTGTTGAATCCTATTTCACACGTAAAGTTTAAGTCGAAATTGTGAAGTCATCATTTTCGGTGTTACTGAAGAAGAAGACCATGATATTCCATTAAAAGCTACAATCGAAATACAAAATACCTTGACAGAAATAAACTAAGGCTCGAACCTCTTTCAATGTATAAATAGTTTATTAGAGCCTAGATGATATGCGCATAGTCTTGATTGAAAAGCGATTGGGCACTTGCGGACTTATCTTCAAAGAATAGATAATATTCATAAATATTAAAAACATCTGACGATTGTTTACTGATAAAATATCTTAAGAATTTTATAAGACAATAAATTACGTATGTAATTGACTTCCTATTTCGTTAAAAATAAAAAGTTATATGATTAATAGAAGAAATTTTCAAAAAAAATTTCCAACGGCAAACATGAGCATATGACATAAATGACTCAACACAAACACAAAATGTTTTATAAAAAGGCTCTATAATAAAAGCAAAACTCATGTGAAAATAGTCTTTGAAGAATGAATTTCTACCGAAAGATTCAATTTATGAAAAAACTTCGTAAAATTAGTTTTAATTTGTCTAGAATCGAAAAATGTCTAATGATTCGATTTGTATTAGAATAAATAATGAAAAATTATCCGTGTTAATTACATTTCAGCATTCGCTTCAGTAACCGCTTATTCATTCGATTGAATGCTCTTCTTTTACTCTCATACAAGTCATTTCTTAAATCTATTTTAACATAAAACTTGGAAAAAAGAGATAATAAAAATAAATCTATTATTCGTTATTATTGAATCCACTAAGATCAACAACGAACAGCAAAACTATTATTCGATTCAAAATAAAAAGCAGATTACCACTTATTGCATACCTTTTCATAGGAACGAGATGGAAAACTGCAGTTTTCACGATTCGAAAGAGCGATGGTCGGGCCATCAATCGATATGAAAGTCATTAAGCCAAAAGATACTTTTTTATAGGTATCTTTGAATCAACATTTCTTCCTTTGAGTATCTTCATCAATTTTCAGAATAATATCGATTCAAATTATGTCAAAATGTAGCTCAAATCATCCTTTTTTCGCTATAAAATTAACATTTATCCTTATTAATTTGCTTAGGATAAGAGGTTGACAGATAACGAAATATGTAATAAAATTATAGCGAAAAAAAGGTGACTTGAAGTACACATTTCGACATAATTTGAGTTAATATTATTGTGAAAATGCTCAAATGAAAAAGGGTTGATCCAAAGATATCTATAAAACAAAGCATCTTTTGTCTTAATTACTTCTATACCAATTGATGGCCCTGACATCGCTCTTTCGAATGGTGAAAACCGCATCTTCTCATGTCGTTCCTATCGAAAGTTATATGAAATTTGGTAACCTGCTGTTTATTTTGAATTGGATAAGAGTTGTCAAATGGCAATCGTAACTTTTTATATTTTTGATTCTTGTTCATATTTTGTCAATTCAAATTAGTGGAATATTCTTTCTATGAGAAATATTCAATGACGATGATCCCTGAACAGTTATTTTACAAAATAATAACCTTCTATGAATCTTATTTTTCATTGTTTTTTTTTTTTTCAATAATTTTGTTCGAGAACTTTTTCAGTGTATTTATGATAGAAAAGCTATGAATAGTTCGATGTTATCCGATATTTATTTAATAAATTTGAGATTTCTAGTTAATTGTTGGATGACAATGAGATTCCGAGAGAAAACTTTACAGAAAAAAAGCAAAAACAAGAAGAAAAATCCGAAACTACATGAACGAAAAAAGATGATGTTGATGATTGATTTGTTATATTAATTTCCATTTGTTGCAGCAGGTACATATTTTTGTCCATTATGAACATGACCATTATTTATATAACAATCATATGCTGAATAACGACCTGCAATAAAAGCTGACATAGGTAAAGCAGCATAATTAAAAACAATAGCAGAAATCATTAAACGTGATGAATGATAATTAAGTCGTGCCATTGATCCATAATCAAAAAGTCCAGCTGTCATTAAAACACAAGCAACAAAATATAACATTGGTATAGCAAATCGTCTATCACTTGTTTTAAACATTTCGCATACAGAAAATATTCCACCAACTAATAAACATATTAAACCTAATAAACATAATATAAATGTTGTTCTCCAAAATTGTGTTACACATGCAACATTAGCACGTGATGTACACATTTTAAATAAACCCTTTTAAAGAAAAGTTTTTTTTTTTTAATTTTATGTATATATTAACAAATGATAACTTACATTCCATGCCAAATCAAAATTTTCAGTGTTAATAACAGTTCCATTTCCTATTGGAATTGGCATATCTGATGGTGGGAGATTTCCAATAGTCCAATAATTAGTTACCATTGAAATAGCACCAAGTAAAAAGCCAGTAAAAGCTAACACAGCAACAATCATTGTCATTCGTCGAAATAATGGATCTAATGACATTCTTTTTATTATCTTATGCAGTTAATCAATGAACTAAACTTATTTAGCGATTATGAATCTCAGCATAAAATGATCGATTCATCTATCTTATATAGAAATAGAAACGGACAGAACAGGGAGACAAACAGTTAGAGAGAAAGAGAAAGAGAAAGAGAGAGAGATTTATAGAACAATGATTTTCCTTTCGTTTCTTGTTTATCCAATCTTTTTTGACATTATACAACGGTCAACCATCTGCATTCAAATCTTAGCTACTGAAAAAATCTTAACTGACTGACGGATATACAAAAAAAAACAAAAAAAAAAGAATGGAGAACAAGAAAAAAAGTGTGAGGTCATGCCCTCTCGTTTTCTTTATCTTTATATTTAACAATAAACAATGTATTTATTCAAGTCCATTTCGCACTTTTTCTATTTGAATACATTTTAATAAATGATAAAAATAATTTCGAACAATTGTTATTTCCTATTTACAGTAACTTATACACGATTTTAATTCGTTCAATAAAAATTTTTTTTTTTTCTTTGAATTTAAAAGTGAAAAGTTATTTTGAATATACTAAAAATAAATTAGACAACAGAATAATAAACAAATGATTTCATTGATTTTGATAGTTAATTACATTTATATTGTATAGATTTTCAAATAAAATCGAAAAATATCTCTTACACAAATCATATGATTTATTCAACTAAATTTATAGTCTTTTATTATATTTTATATATTAATTTCATTACACGAATTTATTTTTGTTTCTTTTTTCTTTTATAAAACTTTTATTAATAAAATATGAATTAAATAATTATAATAGTAATAAATAACATATGAATGATAGTGTCAAATGAAACAATTTTTGCATTGATTGAAAAATAACTAAAAATTATTTTAATGAATTTATTCGAATATTTTTCTTATGTGAGCATCATTTTATTTTTAGATATTCTGTTTGAAGAATTTTTTTGTGACTCTTTTAATATTTAATCTTACATTCTAAAATAAACTATTCATGAAAAAGAAAAATAGTCAAACTAAATATATATTTAATCGAATAGAAAATGTTTGTTAAAACAAACCTAACCAGATAAATGAATTTGTTTCGATTGTTTTTCGATATATTACTTCTATTCAAGAATGATTTAACAGAAAATTCTCATATATTTGATAAATTAATTGAGAGAAAATATGTTCGTCGATAAAAGTTTGAATAAATGATGTAACAAAGGAAATCTAGATAATGGTTTTCGATTGAATATCAATTTAATTTGATTGCTTATTTGATATGAAAAAAATATTTGCAATAATTTTTTTTTTTTCTTTAAATTATTTTCAGTTTCATTTTAGAATATTATTGATTATTATTTAATTAAAATTTCAATCGTTATATTGTTTTTAACTATTTCAATGAATCTAATAACAAGTAATAGATATAACGAGGTTATTTAGTCGATAATAGAGTTTAGTGGCCTCTGTTGACGAATCTCTTTTTTTCTTTATGAGTATTGTTAAATTGTTTGACCAATGTTCATTTCTCATTTCTATCAGTTTATTTGTTTGTATTTGTTCAATTGACTTGTTTGCTCGTCTTTAAAAACCAAAGGTATTCAAACAGGAAAAGACAATATGTATTTTGTGTTAGAGAGAACGAAAAGAAAACCACGCCGATTATGTCAATAAATATTTACTTTAAAAAGAAAAAGAAATATTTTCAACCAGATATTAAAAGTTAAAGTTTTTATTAAATCACATCAGTATAAAAAATAGATGAAATTAATTTATTTCTCTATATATAACATTATCGAAGAGAATTTAATAAACAAGTTGTTTATTGTCTTTAATTGTTTGTTGAGAAGTTTTTCTTTGTTACTCTATGTGTTGATTCGATTGAGAAAAAGAATTTTTTTCGTCTTAATTGATCGGAGCAAAAATTCGACGTTTATGACGTTTTTTCTAAGTACCATTTGAATACAATAACTTACTGAGGTGATCCTTTTTTGTTGGAAAGGTCAAATATAATATTAAAGGATTTTATTGAAAATGTTTCTCAAAGATAAATTTTATCTTAGAAGAAAACCTATCGAGAAACTCTTTCGCTACTTTTTTCTATGCAGAAAAAAATATCTTGAATAACAAAGGTTTGTGTTTATATTCGTTTATGTTTTTCTCATTTAATAGCGTAAGGATAGATTAATAGTACTTTATCAAAAAAGAATAAATTAATATTCAAAGTGTTTTTATGAAGGTCGATATTAAATATTATTCTAATTCGACAAAAAACAAAATTGATTTCGAGAGAGAATTTATTATAATATTTAACTTTTATATGAAAAACGAAGATAATTGTATTTCTAATAGAACCCATATTTTCTGTCACTTATTCAGACAATAGTTTTACTGATCTTGTAAATGATAAGATTAAATGTTTTATTAAACTGTTCTTTTGTTGAGTATCTTGTACGTTAGACAAATTCGTTTAATATGAGACGCAATTATTCGTTATTATAAACATTTGCATTAATATATGATGGTAAAAACCATCGAAAATGAATTATGAAACATATTCTAGCAATATGTTTCGATAAAAACTGACGACTGAATATTGCAAAAGAGTTTCTTGATAAATATGCTTCTAAGAATTTTTTTAGCCTTAAGCGAACATTTTCGATACAATTCTTTGATATATATTTTAGTAGAAAATATATCACTCTTTCGAACAAAAACAAAGACAATATCGATATGTTATTTCATTGCTAAGTTATATGATAAATACAGAACTCTTCGGCAGTGTTTATTTATTGTTCTTTTTATTGTATTAAGATTTCGAATAAATCAATTTAAAGGTTTTTAGGATATTCAGAAATAAAAATGCCAGTAAAACTTGAACGAAAACATGCTTTACCATTAACATTGGTTCCAATAATGATGGCACTTGGTTTTGTTCTTTTTAAATTGTTTACAGCAAGTAAAATAACGAATCCTGAAACTGGTCGAGTATCTCGAATTGCTCTTAATCCTGAACAAGAACTTCAATTAGGTATAGAAGCTTATGCTCAAGTACGAAAAGATGAAGCATCGAAAATAGTTCAAAGTGGATCTGAAGTTGATTTAGTTAAAAAAGTCACAAATAAACTTGCCAAAGCAGCTGCTCAAAAATCAGCTGTTAATTACAATTGGGAAGTATGCATTTATCATTAAATATGATAAATATCATTCTTTTTCTTTTTTTAAAATTTTTGTTTGTTAGGTCAGTGTTATTCAATCACATGAAAAAAATGCTTTTTGTTTACCTGGTGGGAAAATCGTCGTTTATACGGGTATTATTCCAATAGCAAGAAATGAAGCAGGACTAGCTACTGTACTTGGTCATGAAATGGCTCATGCTACTTCAAGGCATGGGGCCGAAAGACTTTTTCGTTCTGAAATAACTAAAACTATATTAGGTGGTGTACAAGGAAGTCTCGCTCAAATGGATCCAAGTCAAAGACAGGTTTTCTTATTTTTTATTTCGTTATTAATTTAATTAATAAATATGAATAGACAATAATGGCAGCACTAGGTGCTGGTGCAAAATATGGATCAGCAATGCCATTCTCTCGTGAACAAGAATCTGAAGCTGATCATGTTGGTTTATTGTATATGGCTCGTGCTGGTTATGAGCCAAAAGAAGCAATTGCTTTTTGGCAAAGAATGGATGAAGAACTTGGTAAAGGTTCTCCACCAGAATTTCTTTCCGATCATCCATCACATAATACACGTATTGGTCAACTTCAAACATGGATGCCCCAAGCAGAAAAGGAATTTTCTCAATATCATAGTCGTGCACCAGCTGCATGAATCATTGTTTTTTCTATAATCTCATTATATATACATATACCTATATAATACAATCTTATACGAATAACGAACTTTTTTCTCATTGATATAGTTTGTTTTTAATGCTTTGTTTCTTTTTCATATTTACTTGAAGAAAAAATAGATTAGAAATGAAATATTACTTTTAATTATAATCAACATAAAATGTTTTTAACATAGGTTATTATTTCATTTCGTGCTTGTTTTTTTTCAAACATTTATTTATTTGCTCATAATAAATTTAACTGATTTGTGGAATTTTTCGATAATGATCTTTTTTAAATAAAGCGCTTTTCAATTGTGTGTTTCATTGTGAGAAATAATTAATCATTTTACTGAGAATTAATCTTCAATGATTACTCAATCTGATTTTCATAATGAATTAATAATTGATATTGTTGGTACTTGTCTATTTGCTCTTCTCTTTATAATTATTTATCTTCTCAATTCGTATACTAAATTTTCTTTAGAATCCGAATGTCATTCATATGTTACTAATCATGAAGAACAAGACAAGACTGAAAAAGAAATGATAAATATATCGACAATTACAAATTCATCTTTATCATTTCAGTGATGTTTAATAAACTGATGGCCTACTTTACTAAAATGAATTTTTTCCAGGAAAAACTCATTGAATATATTGATATCTGTTGTATTTTTTATTTGTTTTAAAATTGTCTTAGAAAGAAATTTATCTTATATAGACATATCATAGTAGATAAACTTTCAAAAATAACATGATTAAAAACATGTCAGATTCATCATAAAATAAAAAGTTTTTACAATAGATCATCGAGATAGTCTCTCGAGAGGAAAAATACTCGAATATATCCATCATAGATAAATCAAATGAACATATTTTGCTGCTTGAAATGAAGAAGAATTCAAGATTTTTTTTAAATCGTAAAGGCAAAATCAAATTCGTAAATATTGTTCAAACCTATTATTCGGTTTTGTTATATAATAATAAATGCTTTTTGTTTTATTTGAATACAAATTCTTTTATAGATTTCTTTAGTTTTGATTTCCATAGTTATAATTTTTTACATTTAATATTTATTTTGATGTATGCTTTGGAAAAAAAGACAATAATATTAAATCTAGTCATCATGTCGATGATGACATTGTTTTATCCATCATCCTATTTCGTATATTATTCAAGTTTACAGTATGAAGAGACAAAACTATTTTATAGATATGTACCTGTATAGCTTTCCTCAATGATACAGCACCATTGAACAAACCATTGATGAAACAACAATGAAATATCTCAATGATTCTAGTTCAATGTAAAAAAAAGAAATCTAAATAATCATATGATAGATATTCGAAAATATAAAACATTCTATGTTTGTATTTCCAGTTCATCATACAAGTTTCAATTTTGGAATTGAGAAACTTTGGTTTTTAAATTAAAACCAAGAAGTTTTATTCTCAAAGAGAAAATACGTTCGTTTAATTTAAGAATATTATGGATGTTGAATTTTGCGGTATTTAGGATTAACCAAATGTTCTAATAACGTTGCTGCAGGCAAGCAGCCAGGAAGTCTTTGGAGGAGGAGATCGTCATATGAGAAAGATGCGTTTTAGATTATAAAATCGAATCAGTCCTTACCTCCGTCAAGTATTTCAATATTTTGGTGACGATTAGTCCCCCAATTACCCCTCTGACTGCTTCCCTGCGTTGCAAATAATTTTTAAAAAGTTACGATTAAAACTTTTATTTCATGAATAAATGAAAAAAAGTTTTGTCTATAATAATATAAATAACACCTTTATTTTTGGTATAGTTCTACTATTCATTCAGATAATATTTCTTGCAAAACTAAATTTCGCCAAAATTTATGTCATTTCATTTGGTGCCTTTTTGCGCTGATTCCTAATATATCATGGATTTTAACAGTTCCGTATCCTTTTCATTGTAACATCGAGAAAACCTAATCAACTAGTATTTAAAAAGAAATCTAAACTAGCTAAATAGTTACTTTTGAGATAAATAGTACAATGATCGTAGATGGTAAGAAGCATATTGTTCCGTATATTCTCACGAGAAACAATAGAGACTTACAAAAACATTTATTCGTACTCGAGAAGGTATTTTCAGCTTCATTTACTTTACATCTATCGAACCAAACAATATGTTAATATTTAGTAATTCATGTTAATTATAAATCTGAAGTCATATTGATGTTTCGGTACACAC
This sequence comes from Rotaria sp. Silwood2, assembly GCA_905329745.1. NCBI lineage: Eukaryota > Metazoa > Rotifera > Eurotatoria > Philodinida > Philodinidae > Rotaria > Rotaria sp. Silwood2. The sequence continues at coordinate 168,821 of CAJNSZ010000184.1, forward strand.
AAATTATGTAGTATTCTGATTACGAATCAGAATTCATAAAGATTAAGCATCAGCCGTCAACATTCGTGGTACGGACTAAATTTTACTATCAAAATTTAAATCTTTTCAAGTCCCACCGTAAACTATGCAGACTTCCAAGATGTAAACGTTACTGATTGATCCAGTTATTTAGAGAAAATATTTCTACTTCTTTTCAGACGTGTCTCGACTCGAACAAAACCAAAGAGAAAATAAAAAAACGAACAGCAACCAAAGAAGCGGTGTTTCAGACCAAAAGTCAAGGATGGTGTCAGTGGTATTCTTTAACATTTTTCACAGCAGAGGCCAAGAGAGCTAATATTTTTGATTTAGAAAGCTACCACGACAGTCAGTCTACCAGTCACAGTAATAAACTAAAAAATCAAAGTTTTAACGGCAACATTCTTTGTAGCTGATATTGAGACCGTCTCATGAGAAAGGCTATTTTGAGCACTATCAGTCGGATGATCATATCTCAGACAAAGTCATTGATTAGGTCTGAAAATCTAGCGCTATGCCTAAGAAGTTAGCTCTACAAAATGAAATAGTTTTCATTCAAACGTAAAGTGCTCGGTTGAGCACAATGATCGTGATCGTCATGTAATGATTCCTACATAGAAAGCATAGTCGAGACTATATTCAAGTTTTTATAGTTATTCGTTTCATTTTAACTCGTGGTAAATAATACATTTTTGTTCAGCATTAAATTCTCTATCGAGTGATATATAAACTGACTATAAAATCATCTGAAAACTCTGTCAAAAGCCAATAAATCATGTGTTTCATTATTGTGAATCATAAAGGCCATGAAGGGCTTTATCTAATAGAGTACTCAAGTAGGATGAAAGTTTCATTGTTCAAGCCGAAACTTACAGGAAAGACTGCTAACTTGAATCTCTATAATTGCTGAAGATTTCAGGGTGAACGGCTCCTATTTTCTAATTGTGTGCATATCACCCATAGTCCTCTTCGCTCTGTACTGGAGAAAACAATAGTGCTATTTTATGATAAGGCTTGTCGAGTCAAACTTCAACATTCTAAACTTGAGTGCATGCTCAAGTAGCACCAGGTTAGTAGTCTCTAGGTAACAAATTGAGTGAATTCTATCACATTGATTTGGACAACGTCTATCGCGAAGATAGGGTATTTTTGAGCGTGATATGATAAGTAGACAAGAACTGATGTGAAAATCGCAGTTTTACTTGATCACTACTTAGACATTATTGGATAGGATCGTTGAATTACCCATCTCAAAATGTATATTTGGTAAAAATTTCAGAACTCTATCACATACCTGTGAAGAGATACTCTGAAAACATTTCAAATAATTTATTAAAAAAAAAAAAATTAATTCGTTAGATCTTAAAATTTGGCTATGGTTCTAAAAACTATAGCTGTAGAAAATGAGCTCACTTTGATCGAAATTCGAAACTACTCATTAAACATGGTCAGGCCGAGCTCTCGTATAGTAGTGTCTCCTAAGAGTTGTCGCTTTCTACGTCAAATAGACATCTTTTCTATCGTTTCTATATGAAAGAAACTACATTTTCATCAACCAGCTGATCAAACTTAGAATCAACATGACAACTAGCCATTCAAAAATTTATTACGAAGAGAACTCTACGAAAGCGCATCAAGAGGTTCCTAAAAAAATACTGTTTATTGATCAATTTACCATCTAAATGATTCATTATCTATGATCACATGTATTCATAGTTCTTTTCACAGATGAACTAAGAAAACGGCACCTATGTTTATTTGCTTCAACTAACTCAATATGAAAAAAAGTTATAACTCTTGAAACATTTATCTTTTTTTGGATAATGTTTATTAGCGAATGAAATGGACTGGAAGGAGTATTGAAAAAACTGCTATTGGTTTGATCTTCATATTTTCACTTCACGTTTGAACGAGTACTTCATGATTTTCATTTTTTGAGATCATCGTTCCGATGGTTAACATAATTGCTATGCTTTGCATCGAATTAAAAAAGTTTATCTAAAAACATTTTAATTTAAAAATATGTTCTCATTCGAACTTTTTTTTTATTATTTTATATCACTTTATTGCTTCGAATGATAACAATAAGAATTTTTAAAAAGGTGTCCCCACATGTGACGCCTCCCAAATACATTTGCTATTGATTCGATGAATCATCAGACTCTGACTGTGTACTATTTATTCCAATTAGTCTTATTCTTACGATGTATGAAAAACAATATTGCGAGTTCTTGCATCATCCTAATTGAAAATCTTTCTTTTCCTCTCAATGTGGTACCACACGTTGACAACTTTCATTTGTAGAAATGATGAATATTGATGCTAAAATAATGTTTATTTAGATTCTTGTTAGAACGAGACACATGTAACAATAATCTCATTTAGTGACATTTTATCGTTTTTTTCTTTTGTAAGAATAAATATGAACTAACAACAAAAAGAGTAAAATGAAAAGTTTTCACTCAATTATTTTAAGAACTTTTCCAACAGCAACAGTTCGACCTTCATCACGCAATGTAAATCGACCAAGTTGAGGAAAATGTTTAAATGGTTCCATACAAATAGCTTGTCCAGTTTGTGATAATTCAAATCGTGCTATGGCTACTTGATCTTGTTTTACAAATCTTGGATGTTCTTGCGTTCTTTCACCAGTTTTACGATCAATTAATGTTATTAATTTTTTTAATTGAACTTCAGCAACAGCTGCATGAATATGAAGAACAGCTGAATAACCTGGACATATTATTGATTTATGTTCAAGGATTGCAACCTAATATGCACACAAACAAAAATATATGTTTTCATTATTTGTTACGTTAGATTTTACTTGTGCATCGAAAACTTTTCCAACTCCACATGGTTCTTGTTCAGTATCGCAGAGAATAAAACCGATTGAGATTTCCTAAAAATTCAAATAATAATAATCACAATAATAATCTAGAAGAAAATGAATTTACTTCTTCTTCGACATTTTTTAATTTAAGTCTAACATTTTCTCCACAAACACAAGAATCAGTTTCAATGTCTTCATAATAGATATTTGTAACTTCAACACGTGTTCGGTTTGGCATAAGTAAACATCGATCGCCGACACGACAACATCCTGATTCAATTTTTCCCATAACAATGGTACCCATTTCCTAAAATAATCATAACTATTTAATAGTATAAAAATAAATAAAAAAAATAAAAAAATGTATACTTTATATCGTTCAACAATAGGCATTCGAAGTGGACCATCAATACTACGATTAAATGATGGTATATTATCCAAATACTCAATAAAAGTTGGTCCTCTATAGATAAGATAAAATTTTTATTTTTTTTTTTTATTTTCTCTAAATGAAAACTTACTTATACCAAGGTAAAACTTGTTCTCCAGGATGTTCTTTAAGTAAAGTTCCATTCATTCCACTACATGGCATAAAAATAGTATCTTCACCAGGTTTAAAACCACATTTTTTAAGATAAGGTGTTAATTTATCACGAATTTCTTCATATCTTGTTTGATCCCAATTAACAGTTGGATCATCCATTTTATTGATAAGAACAACTAAATAACGAACACCAGCTGTTTTAACCAACATAGCATGTTCACGTGTTTGACCACCACGTTCAAATCCTGTTTCAAATTCACCTTTACGAGCAGAAATAACCTAAAGTTTAAATTTTAAATTAACAAAAAAATAATCTTTGATCAAAACTTCAATTACAAGAATAGCAATATCTGCTTGAGCTGCACCACCTATCATATTTGGAACAAAACATTTATGACCAGGTGCATCAAGAATAATAAAGTGTTTTTTTTCAGTTTCAAACCAAGCTCGACCAACTTCAACAGTTTTTCCTTTTTCTCTTTCTTCCTCATTTGTATCTAATGCCCATGATAAATACCAAGATTCACGAGATTTTTCCCGAGCTTCATTTTGATACTTTTCTAATGTACGTTTATCAACTTGTCCTGTTAAAAACCTAAGAAAAAAAAGAATATTTTATTTTTAACTTTTCAATAAAATAAAATTTACATAAGTTGTCCACCAATAGTTGATTTTCCAGCATCGACATGTCCACAAAAAACAATATTAACAGGTTCTTTTTTTCTTACAATATCGCGTTTAACAAGAACATTTTTCTTTTCTTTTGGAACCGTTGAACTAGCAGCTAGATTTAATTTATTTATCATTGCTGATGGTGTTATCATTGTTGTTGATGAGTCATCCATCATTCCTAAATAGTCAAACAAATGGAAATTCAACAAAATAAAAACAAAAATTATTGACAACGAACTTTCATTTTGATCATCATTAAGTTCATCTCTTTCTCGAGGTAGAAAATCTTCTTCTATATATTGTTGACCATTTGATTCGATTTGATTTGTGTTCATATTTAATATTTGAGTTTGATTGCCTTCAGTTTCATTTGTATGTCGATTAACAACAGGTGTTGATGGAGGGGTTTTAGGTAGTGATGATGTTGGAACATTTGGTGCTTTCGAACCGAATGAGAATCCGGGACCAAATGAAGGAATAAATTCAACAGCATTGACATTTAAACCAGAAAATGTTGTTGTTGCTGATGATACTGATGGGTTTTCTTCGTCTTGTTGGTCCCAATTAGCTGGTGGCTCGTCCATGATTTCCTTTTCAAAATTCTATTAAATAGAATTTATTTGAAAAATAGATCAATTCTATTTATTTGTAAAGAAAAGAAATTAAAAAGTAACAATCAATATAATCATTCATTGGAATATTATTAATGGTTAAAAGAAAACAACCAATGTCAGGCGTTGTCTAGCATAATGCCTTCCTTTTTCTTTTTTCATTCATTCAACAGAGGGCACAAACTTATTTTTGTTCAATATGATACGTATCTATTGATGTTCATTTGAATAAAACAAGTTTTCATGTATTCCATAGAGATTGATATTCAATCAATGAGGAAAAAAAAAATTAAAGAAACTATCTAATGATTTAATTCGGTGTCTTTATTCAACGTTATCTATATCAATTTGAATCATTAGAGAATTTTATTTGACAATAAATTCTCTACTTTTTTTTCTAATTTATTCTCATTCATTATAAAAGAAGTTTGTCAGAATCGATGAGAATATATATTAATCTCTGATATGTTTATTCATGATAATAATTTTAAAAGTCAAGCATATTGGAAATACAATGTTCATTTCAATTAGTTAATAATGATGTTCAAAATTTATAATAATCTTATCTAAGATAGATTGCTATTTTTAGATTTTGAGAAATAATTATAAATAGATATATGTTCTATGAACAATGAGTATGTTAGAGTGACGACCGATTATACAAATAAATACTCGAGCAATTGTCCATCGATTGGGAAAAGTTTTTTCGATTTATTTTCGCAAAAGCAAATAAAAAATGAACTCCTACTAGAAGATAAACTTAAAATAAATAAATATTTTTTTTTCCTATTATAATTCAATAGATATATGAATTAAAGGTTATTTTTATTTATTGAAGTATCGATATCTCATCTATAATTAGTTATTAGTTAAATAATTAATTAATTTCTCTTCGATTGATTGATAGTAAATGAAAAACTTTATATGATAATTAATATCTGTTATAATTGTCTATTTTATAATTGAATGAAGAAAAA
>CAJNSZ010000185.1:0-56583 GCA_905329745.1 Rotaria sp. Silwood2
TCCCTATGCCATGCTATCGGTACATGTCGTTATCAATAGGATATAAGTAAAAATAAATATATTATCGTACTCAACTACACTTATAAAGCATTTAAAATTGTAAAACAACGTAAATGCTCAATATTCTAAAAAATTCAACAATAATACATTTTGCAAATCTGCAAAATAGTATAATTAATGATATATATACTGATGCTACTGTATTTTAAAATCGATACCTAGACCTTTCTAAGGTTGTTTAAGCTCAGACTTTCACATTATCTTCCATATGTGCACAAGTATATATGAAAAAAATTTTAGCTTGTTTCAACTTATATTATTTGAGATAGTACTTTTTTTCTAATAAAACAGCTCTTACTATTGTAAAAGAAAGAATGGTCGATCCCCTTCAAAAGCAAGTCATAAGCACGAACTTTGTTTTACCATTGAACACAACTCACTAAGATCTACAAGATACGCTAAGTCTCGACTCGAAAGTACTCGGGCACCTGGGGATGTTCCCTCATCAGTCCTAAAATCTCTTATACACAAACACACCTATATACTCGTGCCCACATGCTCTCCTTCGCAGCGCGAAGCATAGTAATAGTGAAGCTTCAATCTACCTACTCAATCTGTAAAAATCAATTCACCGACTCTCGGTGAAAAAGAGAAGGAGAAGGAAAGCAAGAGAGTGATACTTGTTGAAATGCAAGCAACTTGCTGTTTGAAAGAATACTTCAGCTTTCATTTTTTTTCGACTATTGAAGCACAAAGAAACAGAGTGTTAGACTTTTTTATCATTCTGTTGTTATTTTGGAGGGCAACGTGGTTCGTTCTGTTGTTGCTATCAATCAGTCACTTGATGATCGCAAACGAAAGTAACGAGACAACAAAAAAAACGAAAAGATTCTTTTATGAAAGGAAGTTTCAAGTTTAATAAGCAGTTTTGCGAATCGGTTCCAGTTTTCGTTTTATTTTCATCAATAGAGTATAAAGATGACATTCAATGCGACGAAATCATGCAGATCTATCTCACCAATACATACTACAACTGACCCTGTTTATCTACCATCCGGTGTTGTGGAAAATAACTTTGATCATCCACGTTCGGTTCACCACAAACATTTAGTTGATTCCTCCAAACTCGAACATGGAAAATCTAAGGATGAATCATCGCTTGGTCAATCGTACTTGCCAACTACGGAAAATTCTCTAATAGGCAAAGATGACTCATCAAAACATTCACTCAATGTTGGATGTGATAATCTTACACTCGACGTTACTCCTGGTAAATTTAGATACCACCATTTACTTCTAGACAAAGAGAATTTTATTTTGCTTAGGACCAGGCGAATACAACGTAGGTGGTACGATGAGGGCGGTAACTCGATCATCACCCGCTTACTCATTTGGCTCGCGACTCCGTTATTCAGAACCTTACAGATCACCGGGCCCATGCTATCATCTAACTTCACTCTTTGCTGTTAAACAGAGGGCACCTCATTATTCTTTGACATCCAGAAACTCTATGTACAAAGCATCACCATTTATTGTTCAATACAAAGAGTAATAAAATCGTATAGCCATTAGAGACACACTTTCAAAACGATGATTTTTCATTCGATCATTTCTCTCTCTCGTGTTTGCTGATCTTTTTCCTTAGCTATTGGGTTGATGCAAAATTAACGACCGTTTTTGTTAGCGATCATATTCTCGCTTTCTCTTCTTTTCTTTTTGCTATTTGAAAGAATGTTTGTGATGTAGTGACTAGGCAAGAGGCACTACTTCACAAACATTCTTTNAGCGGGAATAAAATGATCGCTAACAAAAACGGTCGTTAATTTTGCATCAACCCAATATGTTTTTTCTCTCATGTTCATTGTCATGAGGCATATGTTCATTCCAATTAGCGTCGGTTCCAAGACCTACAATTGATCGCATAGATTAAAATTGAAATCCAATTATAATTTACATATGTTTTTACCTATGGAAAAAAGAAGTTCGAGATTCTTTTTTAACTTATTATTTTTGTGCGCGATATGAAGAACTCAAGAAAAAGCTTTGATTCTTTTGATATAGTAGCATGTTTTGCTCATTGGAAGGTGCGGTACAAGGGCAGAATGTTAGGTACTTAGAGTAATTCTGCCATTTTCAATCGGACATCATTTAATATGGCAAAAACAGAAAATGATAGAGCGATCAAAACTGATAAAAAGACCACTCAATGACTCTGATAGAACTGTTGGTTCTACATATTGTAGATGAGTTGTCTATGATGTGAAAAATAAGGAACTGCTATGTCTCTTAACTAAAGACAATAAACTCTTAGATACTCAACATGCAAACAATGCATGCTAAGGTTTCCGAGAAAAGATACTGAGTCGTCAATGAGCAAAGTATCATGAAAGTGAGTAATATAAAGAACAACATATTTAAGTGAATGATTCTGGTAATATAAATACAGCAACATTTTAGGCAGCATTCAATAACAAGATGATGCTATCACATGAAAACGAGTGGAGATTTTGCTTGAGCTTCTTGATTAGCATATGAAATGTTAAGCAGAAGAGAATTTCGGGCTCAATTTTTCACAGAGTAGAGCAGATTGATTTTGATTCTTTTTCAATTCCAATCGCGATTCCAGTCAACTAACGTAAGCTCTACCCCCCTTCAAAAATTCCTCTCAGAGCAGATATGTTCAGAGTGTGTGTATGGGTAAAAAGAAAAGAAATACCCATACTTTCTTATGACCTTTTTTGATTTCTATTATTTCTTTCGACTCGTCATATCTTCTGATGAATAGAATTACATGCAATAGAAAAAAATGGACATCGTTATTCTTTCTTTAGGAAACTGTGTATATTAACTATCTTTGGTAACATAATCAAGAAAAAATGAGCCACACCGGCAGGCTACTTACATTTAAGTTAAATCTGCAACGTTTGATGATAGTTTTGGTATGATCAATGATTGAGTATATTGCGTATAAGTTACTGAATGAAAGCGGCTGAGTTTTTTATCAACTGACGTTTTTTTCTTAAATGTTCTTCTTTTTCGTCGTTTTTATTATTACTTTGCGTATGCATTACTAATATATCACATGGTGAGAAATGGTACGCTTCTACTACGGAACAAAATTACATTGAAGTATGAAGAACAGAAAGATAGAAAAGTAAAAACAGTAGTCATAAGTAAGATTATTAGAAGAACCATCAGAATTTTTTCAATTTTTCTGATTGATAAACTAGACAAAGTCTTCATATCGTATTAATTCTCTAAGAAATCTGATGCACTCTATATCATTCATTGTGCACAATTTTTAATATGATTTTATTTTTTTTTTCGCTTCATCGATTTTGTCTTTTCTTCATATAAAAAGAGAAATAAGCAAAAAAAAAGACAAATGGAAAGAAAAACATGATGACAAACAGGGATTGAATGCGGACTGTAAGTAATGTTGTGAATATGTTTGACTCATTTCCATTAAAAAGGTATCAAAATGCAGTATATCAAAAATAGTCAAAAAAGACAAATTTTTTTAGCTAATAGTTTTGGAAAAAAATGAACTTTAGAAATCTAGGCGACATGAAAAATTATGTTTTTGGAATAAATCTTTACTGAAGACTTCGGAGTACTTATACCAAACAGCAAACTAAGTTCGAACTTAATATTATTCTCCATCTATTAAATTTGTTTTATTTGTCATGTGTTTATTCTTTGTTGAAATTTTATCGTTTCATATTTTGCATCTCAAAAAAAATTCTTATTATTGTTACATATTGATTAGACTCGATATCACAATTCGTCGATAGTATTGATTGTATGAACAAAGTTGTTCATTGTTTCTCAATTAAGTTTATATACAAGATGAATATATTTCTATTTTTATGTGATATCAATGTTTTGTTGGAATTTTTAATATAAAAGACAAAACTTCGAATACTGTAATACGATACTTTCAATTGGTATCTTATTGAAATTAGTTAAACGAATTGATGTCCATCAACAATGAATACAATCATGTGACAATGATCATTGATCATAGTTTGAATCTGTACACTGAACAACAATGCCATAATCATTATCGAACTTTTTTATTCCAATTTGTAATTTACTATAATCCATATACTTAAATGTTACACTATGGGTTCTTGAATATTACCGATAAATATATGCAGTAGGAATACAAATGAAACTTCTCTGATAGCTCGGTAGCGAATGATGAAAATGAATAACGTTATTATGTGAGATTTTTCATATCATTCAAATGTTTTCAATTCAGAGTTCTTAAAAGGTGTTTTCGATACTCATTGAATAACTTTTCCATTTCTTTAAAACGTTTCTATTGACTGAAACCTTGAACAATATGCTTTCTTGAAAATTACTCTAAAGCGAATTATTGTCAAAATTCTTTCTAGAGATTTTATTTCAATTAATGCTGAGTATGAAATACGTATAGACAAGACTTCTTTAATATATCTAAATAGTTTGATGTGAAGGAATCAGCACGAGAAAAGTTCTACCACATTTTGTCTGAATATATTACCAATATCAAAGTAGTAGTATTCACGTGCGAAATCTTGTCGTAGTACTCCACCTTACAAATGAAGATCGAATATTTACGTTCATATCATGTTTCAATCGACGAAAACAATAATCTGAATCACTATTTGACAGCATTATCGATTTGTTTGATTTTATATTTATTGAATAGCAACACATTCAATGCTTTGGCTTGATGATTGTTTGGATGATTTTGTTGACAGGAATTAAATCTATGACACTTGCTTCCATAGAAACTTTCCGTGCAAATAAAAATGTAACATTCTTTTTTAATCTGCAAATGTCAAATAGATTTTCAACATTTTTCTTTGCTTCTCCAGCTGTATTGAGAAATGGAGTGTCAGAAATTCATCTACGAAATTCTGGCTCTTCTAGTTTTTTTTTTTTTTTTTTTACAAATTTCAAAAGAAAGAAAGTTGTTTTCGTAACTTACTTGACATGACTTATCTTTTCATGTAATTATTGATTATTTAGTGCACATCATTCTATTATACCAAAAAAACAAAAATGAACTATAGTATGTGTCCTTACTACGCGCAAAGCAAGTTGTTATTTGAGTAAGAAGTTATTCTAAATGATTCTTCGAACACGACATAGCGTGTTCAGGTGAATAAGTATGATATAACTGGTTTTGAAGTGCTTGATAAAACGAACAAAGTGGAACAATGTAACAAATTTGGATAGGCTGTAGTATTAGAATAACTTGACCATTCTCATTTTTGAGATTCTATGTGAATGATCTTGAAGAAGATCAATTTGGAAAAAGAAAATTAGAAGAAACTTCTGTTTGCTATCGCTTGTTGATATAGAGATAAACAATCCATTTAAAAGTCATATAACTGCAGTTAAAATAAGCTGTTGCAACAGATTATTTTTCGAAGAGGAGACGATAGAAATCTTCAAAAATTTTTAGAAAAAAGGAGCTGCCGAGTAAAAGTTTTCATCGTTTACAAACCATCAACTCACGGATTATCTTCCTCTACATTTATCTTAATTTCAACCATTCCGACGAAAAGTAACTTTTTTTTTAGGGGAAGCCTTAAATCACGTTCATCACATTCCAAGAAAAGACCCAAGATTGTGATTTGATGGATTCTAAATTAGTGAACCTCTGAATATGGTTGATCAATTTATTCCTCATTTTATACTCAGTTCATCTGGTGGAAAGGATGTGGGTTTTCGTATGAGATAAGAGGATCTCTATGTCACACTCATATTGGACACACATCCATGCTCGCTCACATTCACACCAAAACCTAGACGCAGACTCATATAAACACTGGCTTAAACTCCGGCACTCTCACCTATGCTTACCCACAGCCATGCACATCAACAACAAAAACTCAGTTCTAAATGAAGACCGATATGCTCACCCTTACCAAAAATGCCCATACTCATCTACATATCTACTCGAACTAACACACTCACAGGCCGTTTCCATCACATCTACATCCAGTTTGACTCCGACATGTACACTAGCATTCCACTTCGCATCCGCACTACAACTTGCTACTATATACTTCTAGGACTTTTCTGTTCTAGTTATTCTCCAATTTATGAAATTAGAACAGCTTCGTTGGTAGATTCTAAAAATAGCTATGGAATCAATCTTTAAAAAAGGATTTAAGGAGTCGAGGTTAAAGAATAATTTAAAAGTAAGCAGTTCTGTTGCTGTTATTCTGTTGGGCGAAGTTGTCGAGCAACGGTGGCAGTTGTCGAACAGAATATTTCAAATTGAATAGCATTTTCCTGCATGCGTTGTGCAAATTTTTCGAAATAAGTTTTCAGTTCTTGTCGAGTAAGAGGTATATATTTTTTAGCGGAGTATTTAGTGACCTCTTTTTGCTCCTTTTTCATTTTATGTAAATCATCTGGTTTATGACGACTGATCATTTGATTTTTCTTCAATAATGGAATTTCGGGCAATAGTACCGGTAAACGTGTTGGTTTCGGTGAATCATCATCAGTAGTAATGCGCTCGGTAGCAAATACTTGTGACAAACCATCAACGTACTCTACTTTCTGCGTGCATATTCCATAAGTACGCTCCTTATCTACATAAGTTGGTCCAAATAAGACTCGCTTAGATGGTTGCTCAATTGATCGTTTAACAATATCACACTCAAAGACATTGTGAAGTTTGACCGGTGAAGATTGCGTTAATGAAAATGACTCAACATACTGATTTAGATATTTTAAAACATAATCAGGCATTGGAAATACAGCATCATTGATATCACCGCTTGCTGAAAATGGTGGTAGATTTTGCTTTGTAATATTCGTAGGTTTTCTTAGCCAGCGTTTTATCCACTTTACCAACTCTATTAAAAATTTAGACAAGTGGTTATTGGCTTTTATTCAGAAAAAATATTTCAAACAAGTAATTTACCTGAGGAATTCTCATCGCTCGACGGATCTTCACTGCTTCCTTCAGTTTCATTCTTTAATTCATTTCCATCTTCATCAATATTCGTAAGAACACTTTGTAGCTGTTTAACTAGAGTTTTCATCTCTTTTTCGTCTATACGTCCGATATCTGTAAGTGTTCTAATCTTCTTTTCGTATAAAGACCGTCGTTTTTCGGCTGTCAACAAAGTTTGATGTTCTTCGTTGTTCTCTTGTTGACGATTAGATCTTTGCTGTAGGAGAGAAGTATTGCCCAGTTTGATATATTGCAACTACAAAAAAAGAAATTTAAAGTTAAAAACATATGGAGATTTCGACGATACTTACTATTTCAAGTAATAACTTCTCATATTCCAAATCAAAATGATTTTCTGATCCAAATAATTGAAAAAATAATTTTCCTTCGAATACTTCTCGTTGCCAGCCAATTAGTGGGTGGTTTTGAATCTTCACTAAGAAAACTTGTTTGCCTGATTGAAAAGCATACCGAGCTTCTTTTTCACACGACATACTTTCGTAATAATTCTCACTAATACAAAGAATGATACAGGTTGATTTGTCGATCTGAGAGAAAATATCACGCTGTTGCTCGGCAATTACCGAGTCTGCCCAAATAGAGAAACCCTCTTCAGTAAGTTTATTAATCAGACATTGACACTTTCTACTGTCTTCCTGACAATAACTGAGCATAACATTGCAGACTTTAACCTGTTCGATGGCAGCTTTAGTAGCAAGTTGTTCTGAACGAATAGCTGCTGAACTTGAACGTTCTATTGATGGTGTCAGTAGTAGTTTTACTGCTGCCAGATCAGATAGAAAACGCCACTTTTGTTCAACTTCAAGACAATTGTTAACAGGACCAATTAGTTCGAGTTCTCTTGTTGTTCTATCAATTTGTGACAAAACGCATTTATCTTTACAATACTTATAGAAGACATTTATGGTGTATTGATCCCAATGTTGGAAGATGCCATTTGGATTTGTTAACTTCTTCGACGTAGTACATCTCTTCAAATAGTTGTTTATTTTTTCCTGACATTTTGTTAGCTCTTCAACTTGGGACGCGATAAGCGTGATCTTGATAACTAAAATGGAGAGCTGAAGAAATAATATTCTCATTCATATGTATCTTACCTGTATTTGGCCAATCGAATTGTGCATACATATCTTGCATTGTTCCAATTAGAGTGAAGAATTGACTATGTAAAGTTCGCTGTTCCGGTAGTAGGATAAAAGAGATTTTTAGTTGTAAATTTTTGAATTCTAATTGATGTTTTGCCGTATCAATCATTTCTTGTGCTACAATGATTTCATTAATGTATGAATCGGAAACGGCGAATGCAATTGATGTTGAATTCTCTTCTTTTGTTGCATATTCAATGGCTTTTGAAATAAAAGTTCGTATCGATTTTCGTATTTCATCATCATCATTTGTAGTTGTAGATAGCATCCAGTTAGAGAATAAAATGCGTTTGCACCTTAAATTACCTCCATTTGTCTTAGTAAACTTTATATCTGTTTCATCTGTATAAGTCTTTTCATAATTAAATACACCTGCTCGTTCAATCACACCCTCCTTCAATCCATTGAATGTGGTAGGAATAACAATTGTATCAACCTTAAAGACTCTGAAAAATAAAGCTTTTAACCCTTTTTAAAACTCACTTCTTGTAGACCTATGTCTCCTGTACGAATTTCAATTGATCCATTTGCCACATTAATTCTGTTAAATACGTCTAACGAAGAAAGAAAATTATTGGATTGCTCCACTATTGATTTCAACACTTGTATATTGGGCGTCAATGCTTTTGGTATTGTGTAACAACTAGATTTGTATCGTAATTTAGTCATAATGGAACAGTGATATTTGCGAGCAATATGTTTCAAATTTTTTTCGGCTATATCTGCTACGTCTTTGGATAATTGTATACTCTTGAATGTTTTGGATGTCGAATTCGTTAGCAATTGTATAATAGAAGATTCGATTTCATCTTTTAGGTGTTGAGGTGCAGAAAATTCGCTCAATCGTAATCGTATTTTAACACCGAATTGTTCGTATTTTTTTTCAATTTTTCTTAATTTTCCAGAACGCGCTTCGAGAAGAAAATCAATCTCAATAGTAATAAAAAATGATTATAAATGATAGTCAAAAGAGAAAAAGATTGTTTACTTGGCATGCGTCAAATGACTTTAGTTTGAACTTTATCACATTACGCTTAGCGATCACATTTAATAATTCGTTCTTCAATTGATTTACAACTTTGTAATAGCCAAATAAAATTATTTCATATGGTTTTGCCTTCGACACTGAATCAGTAAAAATCCAAGAAATAGAAATGTTATCGTATTTTGCTACTTTTTCTATTATTATTATTTTTGATTCCTTCACAATGTTTTTTGACTGTTCATGTGGAAATGGTAGTAGTATCTTTTCTTGTGAAATTTTGTGTTGAATTATTTTATTGAGTTCTTCGATGTTAGGAACACTGAATAATTCTTTGGCTAAATAATAAATTTTTAACGAATGTTCAGCATCCATTTCACATACAGTGAACACATGACGGACTTTTTCGTTCATCATTTTTTGGAGACATTTAAGGTTCTTTTCTTTTGCTAACGAATACCGTAGCCATTCTTTAACTAAAATAAAACTAAATCATATTAATAAAGACCTACAGTCGAAAAGTTAAGCATTCTGTTTTCTGGTAAATATATTTTAAATTTACAAACATTTGCTATCAGTAAATGTTTGGTATTGTATTGTTTCGAATAGCTTTTTGAAAAAACTTGCTACGATCTGTTCCATTTCTGTTCTGTTCTCATGTGTGCCTAATAAATTAATCTTATAGTTAGCTGAGTGCCCTGGTAAGCTCCACGTGTATCTTCGTCGTTGCATCGGAACTATCACAATTTCTATTGAAAGTGAGTTTTGCACGTATTCTTGTAAACATAGACAAAATTTTGGGTTGTCCAAAAATTTTCTTTGAACGGGATGGTCGACCTTATAAATGGTTGTATCTATATCAGTTGATGGCATTTTCAATTTGAGAAATTTCAGGTCACACGGCTTTATAATAACTGTCTGCTTGAACAATTGTTGTCTATAGAAAAAGAAACAAAAAAAGTGCTTCAGATAACAACACTATGATGAAGAAAAGAGAGTTTGACTCGTGAGTAACAAACAGTGAGCATGAAGCAAAACAATTTGATTACATGGCATTTGTCAACTAATTTTTGCTGAAGAAATGTGAGTTGTTAGCTGTTTTTTTTTTCTTCGTCAGGAAGAAAACGAAACAAAACAATTTATGGCAGCAAAAAAAATTTTTTTCTTTCTTCTTTTAATTTTTTTTCTCTTATCATAAAAGAAATAGAATTTCTTTAACAGAAGTATCGAACGACATTCATAAGGACACAAATTTATCTAAACTTCATCAAAAACAAAATCATTAAATTGACTTGACTTCAGAGAGGTATGTGTCTTATCCCTACATCTTGATTTATACACAAAACGCAAAAAGTTGTTGATTATTGTTTTGCTCCTAACAAAACTAAAAGTTCGACGATCTTCATGCTCGAAACGGCAATTTATTGCCTGCCATGAAAATTATATTTGTTTTCAAACAGGGTGGCTCGTGCTTAGCATTATGATAAAAAAAAAATGAAGTATCTCCACATTAGTACAATCATATAGGCTGATTTAAAAAAAAAATACTTGCATTAAGTGTATTATTATTCATGTCATGAAAGCTGTTTTATCTGTTATCAAGTAAAAAAAAAATTATATATGTAACGTTTAATAGATAACTTTTAGTTCTGATCTAAGAGAATAATTAAAAACAAATCAAAACGAACTTTATGAATGATTTTGTATTAATGTGTATAGAGCAAATTTTTTAAACTTTAGTCAGTTTAAATGCTGAAATTAATGCCCGATAAATAAGACATACAATTGTAGCGCCATTCAGATACTCAAACACGAATTTTCTTGCAAAAATCAGTGTTCCATTGTACAAAATCGTTAGTAAAGTTTCACTTTGACTTGTTCTTATTATTCTCTTAGATCAGTACTGAAACGTTACGCACGTATTTCTTTTACTTGATAACAGGTAAAATTGCTTTCATGAGGACAGTAATAATACACTTAACACAAGTATTTTTTTACCTCATCCGTGTGCAAAAAAAGGTCTTCGAGTAAGCTTCTATCAATAATCAAAAACTCAGTCCATTCGATTGTATTGATGCAGAGATATTTCATTTTTTTATCGTTGTACTGTTTAAGGGTTCACCCTATATATCTTACATTAAATAGAAGACTACTAGGATTTTAAATATATCGCGTTTAATATAGAGGTAGTATAAATTAATAAAAACCACTTTCTCAATCGTCAATTACTAAGGAGAATAAACATTTTCGAACATCCAACACCGGTTTAGAGAACGAAATGTACAGTCATTTATAAAAACCACAGCACAAGAGCTACAGATTATTTTTATGGGTGTGAGAATGGCTATATGTTGCTTAGGATAAAGAGAAGATCATATAAGCTTGTCACAAATTGCTTCATATAGATTCATCACATGATCACCAATAAGATTTATTCTATATCAGTAGCCTTTTTGAAAAAGAATTCGGTGCTCAAGTGTTGTTTTTTTTCCTGTTCCACATTTTTTAATGAAATAATTTGGTGTTTAGAAGTCAACTTATTACTGTTCAAAACATTTTTTTTTCAACACTAAATAGGATATCTCTCCGTGAAAAACGATTTCGTTAAATTTTGAACTTTATTTCATCTCAATGAGAAGGAATGTAGAGAGCTAATATTTAAACTTACATCCGCTATTTTATAATGATCTTCACAATAGCATTATTAAGAGAAGATATCTTTTCGAATTCTTCATCTACTAGGCTGTAAACCAACGAAATCAATGATTCCAATGAAAAACAACAGCATGACGCCTTCTATTTTCAAACTCTTTTAACATCAAAACTGAGAGCAATTTTTTTTTTTTTGCTTTCTGTTGAAACATTCTCGTAGACTAACTTTCATCTTCTCTTTACTCTTTTCAATTGATTTAAAACACGTGAAGAAAAAAAAAAAAAGAATCAGTCTCATTTTCGTAAAAAGATATTTTTCACCTATTCAAACATCACCGATTTCAATATCGTCACGCGTTTTCATAAATAAAAACGCGTCTGAACCCAATATGATCGACTTTGCACACATCACAACCTAAGTTGGTCACCAAGTGAACTAGTAATCGATCGATTTAGTAATGAACTAATTAATTATAATAAAACTTTATGTATGCAAAAACCAATCATATTGGATTCATACTTATTTTCGATTATGAACTCGCTCAATGATGTTGAAATTTGCAAAAAAAAAACATTGTTGGCGGAAATAGAAGTTACTGCAAAAAAAGCAGGAGTGCAGTGACTGCAAGTTTCGCACATTAGTAATCCAAAAGTAATTTTTATTCTCTTTGTTTATATCTTAAATGTAACAAGACTTGGTCGTCAAGAAGCGGTGAACGATTCTGGGACGAATAGATTCTTCGTTAATCATATCTCTACAAATGGCAAACTGGACAAAGGAACAAGTGGGAGAATGGTTGAAAACTAGTGGCTTCGAACTATTTGTCAAAACATTCAAGAGTAGGAAAAAGTCTTTTTTGTTTTATATATAAACTGATGCTATCAAAAGGATGATATGTCTTCTAAAACTATTCATATCAGATCTAAACTTGTGTTGATGTTGCAAGAGATTAGAAGCTATTTTAGATGAAGCGAACCAATATATCCTTTTCATCTTTCTCTAACTTGTTTATCGTTCTGTTTACTGTTTGCTTGTAGGAACAAGAACTAATAGTAATAAGCTGAGAAATTGTTTTGTCTACCATCTCAGGTATTTTATTTAGAACATGGACGAAGAGAAAAAACAAGTGACTGTGTTAATAAGATAAGAAAAATCTATATATGCTTACAAACTAGACCGAAACAAAATTGCTTCATTGTTAAACATTAGACAATCCCAAATTTAATGTTTATTCATTTGTAGAAAATGACTAAAAAAGAATAACTTCTGTAGAATACTTCTGGATCTTACTAAACAATTTCATCCATCTATAATCCAACTAGTATCGAATATATTGAAGAAAATTCTACTAATTCTTGTTGCTCTAGGTAGACGAATTGATGGTACAGCTCTATTAAGTTTGACTGATGATACAATCATTCAGCTATTGTCTGTAAGTGATAAAGACGAAAAGCAAAATAAAGCAACTATTAAAAAATTCAAAGAAAAGTTGCAAGAATGGAAAATGGAGCATAGCGAAGACTGGACTCGACGAAGAAACGAGTAAATTACTTACATAATAATGCCATTCTCATGTTCATTTTCTCTGTTTTTAGGCGTCAGAGTTCTGCTATTTCGACGTCATCAGCTAGGATAACTTCAGGTACAGATGAATTTCATATGATTGACAAAAGTACAAATGCAACCTACACAAAAAGTTTAACTATTTCTCATGACAGTAATCAAGCCAATGTAAAATTTTTCAACAACCCATTGTTTCATACAAAACTGCAACGACATTTATCTCAAACATATGATATACAATGTTCGATTGAATTAGAACGAAATCAAATTATCTTAACTATGATCGGTATAAAACATCAAGTGAAATCTGGCTGTCGAGACATTAAAATTCTCTTCGAAACAACAAGAACAAAAATCTACAATTCCGAAACTACGGATCAAAAAGGTAAAATATTCACTATTAATCTCTGACGATGCCTATTGTGTTATAGTTATTTATTGGTCGAAACATGTTTTCTCTGATGCAACAATTAGTGTAATACAACAAATAATGAACAATGAAAATATATTTACAGTGTGGGAAAAAACAGAAATGTTTTCTGGTTATTATCAAGTGATATATTTCAGTCATGAATCGTTTACAGTTTCTGAAGAGATCATTAATCGAATATTGAATCGTGAAATAGTATACGTCGAATACATGAGAATGCCTAGTGAAAAAACAAAAAATTTCATCAACGAAATTGAACAACTCATAAATACAACAAAACAACCAGAATTAATTATTATTCATTGTAAATATCCCCTTCAAATGGAAATCAAAGTCAGTTTGTTTGGACGAAAAAAATGTGTAAAAATAGTGAAAAAGAAAATAGAATTTTTCGTCAACAAACATACAATAAAATCATTCGGAATCAAAATGACTTCAGATCAAGTAATTAAATCATTTCATTTGATACTTTGTAAAATTATCATTGTTTTTCTAGCACGACTATCTAGTAGACAATAGTTTGCAACAACTCAAAGATATTGAGAGTGATTATAAGAATGATAATGTTCAAATACGAATAAGACAGAAAGAATTTTATGCACCTCAATATCGAATCGAAGAAATTAAACAACGCATTTATGAACTTATATGTCAAACAATTATCTGTTCGATTCAAATGATTGAAAATTCTCTTTCCTTAATTGACGATAACAACTCACAGTTGAATGAAATTGCTAAAAATTATTGCTGTCGTATAGAAAGAATTGAATCAAAGGCTGAAATGCAAGTTTTTCCGATACCTAAAGCATTAACAAAAACATCATCAACTCCAAGTCTAACTATTCGACAATCAGATGCATTTTGTTCATCATTGTCTGTAAAAAAAATTTCTGTGCTAAATGGTTCAGTAGAAATTTATACTGCTGATTATTCTTTGCCATTTTTAGTGAGTGAAAGTATCTTTTTCAGTAATGAATACAAATTTTCCTTTCAGAAGGATGTTACTGTGGTTTCTACAGATGCAGGAGCACTTCAAGAACATATTGAGCATATGCATGAGAATGGATTCTTTGAAACACCATCGGGTAGAAAAATTGTATTTTGCCGTTGGTCACATCGTACTAGAACAGAAGGTAAAGCAAGTGCAAAATTAAAAAGATCGATTGGAAAATTTATGTCATATGTCGCACAAACAATCACTAATAATTGTCCTGATGCTGAAAAGATTGCATTTTCAACATGTGAATGGGAAAATTTTCGTGATCAATCGCAATTTGCTGAAGAGCTTATTATTGAAATGAAACAAGTACTTGAATTAAAAAGATCACGTTGGAGATTTTTGTTAACTTTCAATCATGAACAAAGCCTTTTGTGCAAAGAATTTCTTCAAGTAATGACTCGATTGCAGTCGGATGAAGATGGTTTTGCTCAATTTCCCTGTTCAGTATCGAGTCAGTATTAATTATGCTTACCATAAAGTTCACAAAAACTGACTTTCACAGGATAGCTCTAATTAATTCAACAAAACGAATTATGTTTAGTAGAAGAGTGAGTGTTAGGTCGATTATTCAATCATCCATCGGTTCGGGCTGACTCTAATGAATTCAGTTTTGTAGAAGAAATTTTCAAAAATTTGAACAAATAAACTTTCGAAAGCATATGCTTAGTTAAGTTGACGATCAATGATAGTTACATTTTAACATAAACCCAAATTCTTTTTGACCTTTAACGATAAAATAACTCTTGAAAAATTGAATTTTTTGAGCTCATATCTTTACTACCAACTGCTTAAAGGACTAGACATATTGGATAAGCATGTATTTTATTATATCCAGCTTCCTATAAAAGATAATATTGAAATGATATATTTTTCTAGCAACTCACATAACCTTAACAACCACAAAAGGTTACGACTTGATACCATGTGAGAATGAAATCAACTGTTACATCCGAAACAACATATCCACAACTGAAATTCTTAAAAATGCATCAGATCTGGGAAAATGGAATCAACACATGATAAATGTCTTCTATAAATATTGTCTCGAAAACTCTGTGTTACCAAACCTTAACCTAACAAATTTTCAACTGCAACTAACTGGTTCAACACAAAATGTAGAGAAGACAATGGAAAAATACAAATTAATGTCCGAAATATTGAAGTTAAAGTCATCGATACAAAATCCATCATTAGGCGTCTCAAGATCTTCTATCACGGGAAAGAGGCAGTCCGATTCGGTTAGCAATAGTAGTTATAACATTGCGTTCAGCTATTGTCCACAAGACGAAACTGTTTGTCAACATCTTGCAGCTCTATTAGTTGATGATGGTTATTTATTATGCCAATCATCCTCTAACAGATTTCTTTCTGAACCACAAATTGAGAGATCAGATTTGATGTTAATTTATTTCAGTGAAAACTATCCAAAAGATACACGTTGTATGACTAATCTCAACTACGCTAAATCAATCAGAAAAAAAATCATTCCAACTGCCGCAATGAACAATGTTCTCCAGGATACAGAAGACAATTCTTGGCTGAATTCAGTCAAAAACACTCAATTATTCTACGATATATTCGATACGGAAATAGAGGTTGAGTTTACTGGTAATTTTGATTTGGAATATGATAAATTATTATCAATACTAGTAAGTAGAATGATATTCTTTGTCCAACATAGTATACATATTAAACCGAAAATCTTTCTTCAGATGTTCAAATATTTCTCACTGTATAAGGGTGGGGTGTATGAACTGAGATCAAGTAAAAAATCACTTACTATAGAAAATATTTAACCAATTTCTAAGGAATACCGTCGAAATTCGCTTTTAGTACTTTAAAGGATCCTTTGCCCCTTTCGCACAAACTGAAAGAAAAATCGTTCGAGCCTCATCTCTAAAATAACAAAGCTTTTCTTGATTCAATTTGTCTTGTAGTTATGTCATACAAAACCTGGTGTGACTGGTCAATTTTATTCTCAAACACCCATAGTATCAGTAGTAAACCAAACGGATACAACTTACGAACAAGCTGCATTTGGTCATGTATCAATGAAATTGCAACAAGTAACTGATGAACAACAAAAAGAACGTGAAAAGACTTACAAGAAACAACTAAAAAAACAAATAGAAAATGAAAAGATTCCAAGCGATGAAATAGATATTTTGGTTGGAGGTTTGACACTCGTTGTCGATGATTTAGAGGCAATTTTGAGAGGAGAAAATCCAGATGATTATATGAACCCAAATGATGATAAATATACAATCAAACAAAGTACTAGTAAGTATTATGAAGCATATTTTATGCGAGAATTTTGAAATTTTTTTTCTTTTTATCATTGATAGATAAATATTCAAAAAAATGCGCAGATGACTTTTTGGATTGTGTCAAACGCTGGCTACAGAGAGCACCAAATGTTATAAAGAAAAATATCGTACCGTTCACTCCTACTGGTGACATCAATGATGCTCGATTGAAAATTTATCGATCAACTGATTATGACTGGTGGAAACATGATTATGAAACATTTGATAATTTATCAACGAAAGATTATTTTTCCATACCATCTTTAAATCCAGGTTCTTGGTTTACAACTGAGCAAGCACACGATTGTTTTCAACTATTGATTAAAACTGATAAACAAGCAAATCTAATTGATACAAAACTTGAGACAAATGAAACAGCTTGGGATACCGTTTCTATCAGTGAGGTAAATAATGAAAATGCTACGAATGATGATGATGATATTGATGATCAATGGAAAACTCCAGAAGAAATAAAAAAGATCCAGGAACTTGATGATCCTAACCGTCAATGGAAACGAAAGAAACATGTTACAGAAGTCTTTATGAAACAAAAAATACGAAATATCATCGAGTTTCAACAATTTTGTAATAGTCAAGCTAATTTGTAAACAAAATCGCTTCATTATAACTCAAAAACAGTGAAATAATTAATTATTGAAAAAAAAAATTAATACTTTTTAGTTCACAATCAAAACATATTTATTTTGCTTTTAGATAAAAATTTAGTCATCTCACATTGACTCTATTTTGCAATGGAAATCTTACTGTTAAGATATTCGACTATTGTTAATTGTTTTCGTCAAAACCAACAAATTTTAGGAGTTGAAGAGTTGAAACAAATCTTTGACGATATTGTTTCTTATTTAAATAAAATTTCTCCTAACAAGAAAAAAACCGATGGTATGCATATTTTGACAATTATCTGTGATGAATTAGCCAGTTTGAATGCATTTCGATTATTTGATAATTTGATTCTAAGAAATCATCCAATTTTCAATTGTATTGGACGAACATTCGAAATGCTTTTGACAAAATCAAATCATTCACAAACAATTTCAATGATTAAGCAAGAAGAAGATTGTTTCTCTTCTACTAGTTATCTCATTGCACAATTATGTTTATATCAAAATGAGCCAATTGAATTATTCTATGGGAAAGTATCAAGAGAAATATTTCCCGTAACAGAAAAACCAAATCCAAGAGATGAATGTATAGTAAAAACCAGTAGACAATCAAATGAACTTACAGAAAAACCGAATTTGAAAACTGCACGTTTACCACCAAATGCACCAGTAGCACGTCCGATTGAGCTAAGACAACCAGACATAACAAAAGTATCCAAACTTAAAAAGTTTTCACATCAATTCATTTCAGTTTCCAAGGAAACACAAATTGATCAACCCGTAATTCAATCAAATCAAACCGAACTACCTATACCGAAGTTTCAGGATATATTTTTGACGAAATTATTTTTTGATCAACTGACTCGTGCCATTGAGGATCTATCTCGAAATGAATATCCTTCATATCATGTCAAATATAAAGTTATAGATAGATTTGTTCGCCTCTGTTCAAAACTAAACATTGTCGATGAATTACTCAATCCGATTATAAAATGTTTATGTTCGAAATATTATTGTGATGTATTTCAAACAATTCAACTTGATCAAATTCGATTGAATCCAAAACAGCTCTTTTTTATTCATGAATGTCCACAATTTCTTGTTCAACATGATTTTCTACAACAAGAGAAAATAGTTGACTTATTGTGTCAAACAATCATAGATGCTACGAAGTCAATTTTCGACAAACATTTCTTCGCAATAGGTTAAAAACAATTTGACTTTTTTTTTGTTTTATAAACGAATATGTTTTTCTTTTGTATTCATTTAAAGATACCAATATCGATTCGAATGAAGATGGAGACAGACGAATAATAATACATGCACTGAGCTGTCATATTGAGTTGTTGTATCATTTTTCATTGATATCATCGGGCAGACAATCTTTTCTTCGCAGTTCCATTATCGATCAATTACTAATTATATTAGAACAGAGTGCATTGATTCATAGCGTCTGGAAATACGAACATTTATTTAATGCAAATGTTGGTATTGTTGCATATAGTCTCATGTTACTTTATAATATGGCCTATGAAATACAAATATTTTCTATCTTGAAACAGAAAGATCTTCATAGTATCTGTTTGCAATTAGAAGATGCAAAAGATAATACGATTCGATTTGCATCAATGACATTATCAACAATTTTAGAACAAGAAACCATTAATGAAAATAATGAACCTACTAAACTAAAAGAAGCTTACATCCAGTTTCTTGAGAGTATTATTATTAAATCAGAACAAATAACAACAACGATTGCTGCAAGAAATATCAGAGGTACGTCTCTTTTAGAAATAAGTACAAAAATTTCGATTTACGACTGTAGAAGCAAACATATCTCAAGAAAGAACACCGTGAAGAAATGTAAAAACTGTAGCATTTTGAAGAGATATAGTTTTTCTATAGAATAACATTGTTCCGGTAATTATATGATTATTGATGTTCAACCTAGAGTATAATTACAAAATTTATATCAGTTCCAGTTCCAAAGTTTATATTCTTTTTCTCATTCTACGACAAAGCATACAGTCATCGAAATATATAATATATATACAGTGGCTACCAAAATTATTCAACCAGGTTTATTTTCAATTTTTTTCTCCTACCTTAACCGCTAGGAACTATCTAAATAGCGATTCGAATCGAGAAAATGGTTTCCAACAAGAATATAAGAAAATAAAAATTATAATTAGATTTCCAAGAACTGGGTCTCCAGAAAACCAAAACCCTAGTTTTTCAGCATCCAGAAGCCGTGATTCATTTTTGTTTTAACAGATTACAATGATAGAACAGTCAATTCTCTACAAAATAAGACGTCTCAGAGCTATCTACGATCTTCTCTTCAAAAGTTATAAGCATTACAAAAACCGAAAAAAGTGAAATCTATGAGAAAATTGCTAAAAATCGACTAAAAACGTGTTTTTTCCGGTTTTTGTAATGCTTATAACTTTTGAAGAGAAGACCGTAGATAGCTCTGAGACGTCTCATTTTGTAGAGAATTGGCTGTTCTATCATTCTAGTCTGTTAAAACAAAAATGAATCACGGCTTCTGGATGCTGAAAAACTAGGGTTTTGGTTTTCTGGAGACCCAGTTCTTGGGAATCTAATTATAATTTTTATTTTCTTATATTCTTGTTGGAAAACATTTTCTCTATTCGAATCACTAATTAGGGACCTCCTAGCGGTTAAGGTGGTAGAAAAAAATTGAAAATAAACCTGGTTGAATAATTTTGGTAGCCACTGTATATATTACCAATCGGTCTTTAGACCTTTGACTATGTCCAATATTTTACTCTAGTTATCTGATGTCTATCATTCTCACCTTCACCCTGAGAAAACGATTTCATCGATCTTGTGACCCGACTCGTTCTGCAGTTTGTGTTTGACAACTTTGTTCGCGTTCGATTAGAAATGATATTTGTATTCGTCTTTTCATTGAAGAATGTTGTACATAGCATCCTTTGATACCTTATACTTTTCACATAATTTGCGCTGTGATAGCCCAGTTCAATCGGCATAGTCGTTGATCAATGCGATCTTTTCATCAAGCGTAAGGTAATGACATGACGCCGTTTCTCAATGATTTTAAAGAGTAATGTCAAATAGCGCGACTAATTATTCTCTTTTTATCATTGACGGCACAATTAGAAATATATAGATGAGTTATTTTCTATGTTACATCGGACTTACTTTTCTCTCTCTTCTATTCTCAGAACAAAAAAAAAGTCACGAGAAGAAAAATAACAGTGTACTGATTAAAATATTCACTATATCTGCCCATGTAAGAGAGGCTCACTTCCAGCAAAAATCGATCGGTCGTTCCGCCGACTGCCCATTTCATTCAGATTATACATGTCAAAATGTAAACTCATCATAATTTTTAAAGAGGATGTACTGAGATCTATTGATTTTTAGATCGAAGTGAAATTCGTGTTGAATAGCATTATTATGATATAGATAATAGTGAATCATGCTCATAAAACATGTTTAGAAGTCAATTAGAGTACGTCTTGACTCAGTTTGCAACGTTTTCTTCTGAGAAAAATCGAAAAATATTTCGGAAGAAAAGGGTGATCGTCCCCATTAAATCCACAATTGAATATACATTAACAGAGCATTCAATAACTAATCTCTTTCCATTGACATCATGTTTTTGTTTTTGCAGAAAGAAAATTCAGCTGTCGAGATTTGACAAGAAATATTTTCTCTATAAAATAAGACTTTTGAAAACTATTAGATTATGGATGCCTAAATGCATAAGAAGGCAAAACTATTCTATACTATTGAATATTTAATATTAATTTCAAAGATAATCGATATTATCTTTGAATGATCTCTATGTTAACTTTGTTATGATATTTTTTTTTCTCATTAGATCACTGATACATTACAAAAGGAACGCGAACGTTTATCGGATATAATTCGACAAGAATTTGCTGATCGACTCGTATTAACTGAAGAAGAAAATCGTCGTATCAAAGGTGATATGGCAGAATTACGTGCACGACAACAAATAGAATTTGATAGGAAAAAAGAAGAAATTGAATTGTTACAACGAGAAAAAGAAAAAGAATTAGAAACTGTACATGAAAAGTAAATTGATTATTTAAATCTAATTTATTAAATAAATTTCTTTATTTTTATTTTTTTTTTCTTAAGAATTAAACAAGCAATTAGTAAAAAAGATGAGCAAGTACAAGCATTACGTGGTCAATTCGAAGCAGCAGTTAAACGAGCTGATCATCTTGAAGGTTTATTAGCACAACAAAGAAAATTAATTGCTGCAACACCTTCAAATGGCAATAGTGCACCAAAAAAAGCACTACCATCTTGATATATTTGTATAGTGTACTCATAGCCAGATATCTTAAAACACTTGTTTTTTTGTTTGTTTGTATCTTATATTAATAACAGAAAATCAAAGTTGTGGGTTCTACAGAATACATTTAACCGCTTATGTTAAAAGATTTTGAAATGCGAATGATAAGAAAATTGAATATTTTTACATCTAATATTTTCATATGAAAACAATCCAGAATGTGAGAATAACGAAGAAATTAAAAAATAAATGAATTCAATATATCTATGAGCTTCTTACTCAAACATTTGATTGCTACAGGATGTTAATTTGAATGAGCATAGATTTATGTTGAAGTAGATCCAAGAAGAAACAGCTCGTTTTTTTAAATTTTAATGAAAGAAATGAATCAAAATCATCTGTGTTTTACCCAAGACATCAATTATTTTATTACATTATTGATATGTATAAAGCTTTTTCTTTGGCTGTAGAGCTTCAATATAGTACTTAAATGAAAAAAGTCAGGTTACAGATACATATAGCATTTATCATTTCTAGTCTTTCTTGATTGTCAAGAGATAAAAATAGATAGAAAATTTAATATTAATTTCAAAGATAATCGATATTATCTTTGAATGATCTCTATGTTAACTTTGTTATGATATTTTTTTTTCTCATTAGATCACTGATACATTACAAAAGGAACGCGAACGTTTATCGGATATAATTCGACAAGAATTTGCTGATCGACTCGTATTAACTGAAGAAGAAAATCGTCGTANATCACGGCTTCTGGATGCTGAAAAACTAGGGTTTTGGTTTTCTGGAGACCCAGTTCTTGGGAATCTAATTATAATTTTTATTTTCTTATATTCTTGTTGGAAACCATTTTCTCTATTCAAATCACTAATTAGAGAGCTCCTAGCGGTTAAGGTAGGAGAAAAAAATTGAAAATAAACCTGGTTGAATAATTTTGGTAGCCACTGTATATACTTATGATTCTTTAAAATAGACTAGAAAGTTCTCTAGTCATTGTTAGCGTCTGATTCCATAAGAGATTAATACAAATGACTCTGTTGTTCTAGAGAAAGATAATGCAAAACATGTGTTTGTAAGAGGACCATTTTTGGAAAAATTAATTCGAGACATTGACCATCTATCAAAACATGGATATCAACCAAATGAGCAACGATACAAAGATGCTGCACAACAAATTCGTGTTTGTACAACAGAAGAAACAAACGAAGTAGAATCATTATTAGATCCAATAATAGCATGTTTATCATCGAAATTTTATCGTAATGTTTATGAGAAAGTTATTATTAATCAATTTAAAATTTCTAAGAGTAATCTTGCAGCAAAACATTTATTTTTCATGCGTGATTGTCCGGAATTTCTCATTCGACATGATTACAAACGACAAGATGAAGTAGCCACTTTACTTTGCACCGAAATGCTAAAACATGCTGAATTCATTTTTGAACAAAATTTACCCAATCTAACTGAAAACGAAGGTTAATCTTCTAGTACAACTTTATTTATTTATTTATTTATTTATTTCTAGGTGAAGAAGAAACAAGAAATGCTCATATCGAAGCCTTACTTTATCATATTAAATTGTTAAATCATTTTGCACTTACACCATCTACACGAAAAAACTTTTTGACAACAACAATAATAGATGAAATCTTACAACTTTTAGAGAATGAAACACTAGTTCAAATTACTGGTCGAATCGTTGATGTCAAAAGTTTGATAGTTCTACAATCAATAATATTATTATACAACTTAACATTTAGCAAACAAATATTGTCTCAGATGAAAAGAAAAAATATTATTGAAATTTGCTCAAAATTTCGTTTAATGAAAGATAAAATGATTCAATTTACTTCACAAGCATTAATAGTAAGGTTAGATTCGAGGAAAGTTGATGAAATAGTTGATCCACAATCATTAACCAAGTTTTGCATAGAATATATGGAAAAATCTGTCAGAGAACCACGACAATCGTACCAAGGTATTAGATTGAATAGCATATTGAGAATTCTTGAGAGTAAGTTAGAAAAAAGTTTATTTATAAATCTAATTTGTTTTTGCTTTTTTTTTTTTTAGCTTTGCTTACAAATGATTTAGTACAAAAAACAATCGTCGAAGAAAAAGAAGGAATTTTATTTCTCACAAAATTTTCTTGCATTATTTGTCAAGATAATCCAACTTCGGACACTATAAGAAAAATTCGAGTCACCGCTTTGAAAATCATTTGGAAACTTTTATCGGTAGCACCTGCATTGAGTAAGAAACTAAAATTAAATGATTTATTCATTGATTATCTTCTGACATTCATAAGCAAAGCTTCCCAAAAAGAAAAAATACTTCCTAGTAGCATTATTTGGAAATTAGGTGATGAAGGAACGCTTCGTTTAGAGCAAGCTGGAAAAAAGAAACAGCTTGAGCAAGAAGATCATACAGAAAACAACGACACGGCTATCGACGATCAATATAATCCAATTGATCTATTGGACGATTCAGTTTCATTCGATCTTATGATGAGCTTTAGTGATGATTCCAGTGACATAAGTCTTTGTCGCAAAATTTGCAATCGTTTGAAAAAAAAAAAGTTCAATGTATATTTTGAACAGCAAGGAAAGCATCGACTGGAATCAATGAAAAAAGCAGTATTAGAAAAAAAAATTTTTCTCGCTTGTTTATCAGCTAAATATCGAATATCAAAGGTGTGCATGGCAGAAATTGAATATGCTTCTAAAAATGGATATCCCATTATACCGGTGATAGTCGAAAAAAATTACAAAGTAAAAGGCTGGTTGAATCATCTTATTGGTAAAAGAAAAGTTATTGATTTCAAACAGGAAATTTTCGATGATGCACTCTTGAATTTAACCATTGAAATCAATAAAATTAAAACTTCAGACTAAATAAAGTTTTTTGACTAAATAGAAGATTTATTTTAAGAATATTATAGACGATTCACATTTGCATTAGAACGAATATAATATATATAATTCTATCGATATTATTGTTATATTATTTTTAGATTCTATACTAAGACTTTTAAGATAAATTCGAATTCTTCCCTGTAGCTCTTTATTCATAATCGAAAGGTTATTATATTTCTTTCTATTTCTAATACAATTCAATCAAGAATAAAACTTTTAATTTTCTTTCGACGAATAGTGTTTTTTTTGAACAAAAAGAAAAATAATTCATGACTCAATCATCAACAACAAGTCAATTCTACTATGCGTGTCGTAACGGAAAAGTGGATGAGGTTCGCGAACAATTACCTAAAATGACCTTAGAAGAAATAGATCAAATTCAAGCAAACGGTTCCACTGCTCTTCATGCAGCATGCTATTATGGTTATACAGAAATTGTAAAATTATTGTTGAAACGAGGTGCTAGTCGTTCTATACCGAACATACACAAGTGTTTGCCATATGATGAAGCCGAAAAAGAAGAAATAAAAAAATTATTTCTTCGTGAATCATCGAATCGATTTAGTGATGATGGTTCAGGTCACATTGATTGGATGAAATGTGATGAAGCGGCAGAAGAACTAGCGAATGAGTATCGATTTCGTCATGCAGGATTCGGTTGGAAAAAGAAAGATATCGATCGTCGAATGAAATTTATCAAAGAAGAAATGTCTCATACAGATATTGAACAAGTCGGTAAATTTCTCGATTATGCAGAATCGCAACAAAATCCTGTCTATCTTTTGAAAGCTTATACAGTTGAATCGGATTTTTATAAAAAGTTAAATCAATATTTAGCTACAAAACACTTCGATCAGGGCACTAATTCTGGTATTACATATTTCATCGATTTCTTTTTCAATCATCCAGCATTAGCAAAATTATCGTTCAAAGGCAAAGTTTATCGTGGTATGTCAATTACACAAGATGATCTTAAACAGTATGATATCGGAGGAAAAGTAATGAATAAAGCATTTATGTCGACAACAAAAAATCCAAAAATAGCCGAAAGTTTTGCACAAAATAATCTTACTCATCGTCAAACAGAACACGGTAGTCAAGTAAAAATGGCAGCCTTATGCACCTACGAAATTATTAATGAACGAACAGGTATTGATATTGAACAACTATCCGAGTATTCCATTGAGAAAGAAGTACTAGTGGGACCATACACAGCATTTGCCATAAGTGCAATACGGAAAATACGCTCTGATTATGTGGAAATCGACCTGCGTGAATGCGAAAAAGCGAATGACGAAGAAGAAGACGATGATGATGATTAGAATGAACTCCTTCCATGATTTATTTGCTTTTTTTTTTGCAAGAATAATATTTCTGCTTTATCAATCTTTTGAATATTGGAAATAAATTTATTATTTCTCGGTCCGTCTTAGCAATGGCACCATATATGTTCTCTCGTCAGCATTTGATAGCCCTGAATTTGTACGATATTCCATATGAATATCAAGTTTTAGGCTTTTCATAAAAAAAGGAAATTTAATTCTTATTATCGTTGCAGACATTAACCAATAGGAAAAATGCATCCACAATTTTTTTTCACTACTGAATATCTGATATGATAAAGTGTTGTTCGATGTCTGGTTCTAGGTGCTCAATATTTCAAAGGAAATTTTACAGACGGATTGTAGTTTTTCACATCGTATCAATCGTTATCGGACATCTGGTAGGTATATAATTGAATTCCAGTTTCGTATATATTACCAAGTTAAGGAAGAATTCTTCATCAAACATACCCTCGGAAAACAAAGTTCGAAACAACGAGATTATGTTGTACTTCCGCTTGGTTTTACTCATCGGCAATAATCTGTTTTCTAATGATGACCAATCATTGATGCTGTATTGCTGCAATAGTCGTTACTCTTATTGACATGTGAAAGGAATCATGCTCAGCATAAAATAAAGTTGACAATATTCATGAAGAAGTATATTGTACAGGAGATAACAGATAGCAATATGTATGAAAATGAAGAGAAGTTTCACATTAAATACAAGAAAGATTGAAGCTCTCTCCTATTTATGGAGTATATACGCACCCGACAGATTTCTATGAGCAGTTATTGCTCATCTGACCCAATGGAAATTATATTTGGATGATTTCACCAGTAGTGAACGAAAGGACACAAAAATCCTCAAAGATTCTTCGACATTCTCCATCGATCTAATCTGCTTTATGATAGTTTACAAGAAACGTGAGAAAAAAATTACAATTTTTTTCTGATAGAAATCCAAAATATAGTTAAATTTCAAAATAAAATCGTATTTTAGTTATAACATTTTTATTTCTTTACTTCTTAATAAGAATTATGAAATGCATCAGCAATGAAACTTTGCATACTTATTCTTTCCATCAAAGTACTCGACATTGCAGTTGTGCGAGTATATACCCGTCTCTTTTTGTTATTTAGCGATTTATCTCTATTGCAAATAAAATGAAAGTATTACATGACAATCAATCGTCTAGATATTCAGCAGAAATGAAATTGTTATCAAATAACGTAAGATACATTCTTGGAATGAAACAAAAGACAAGATTTTTTTTTACAGAAGACATATGTAAGAATGCCAACAATATGATGAAAAAATGGGAACACAATGAATTAACTTCAAATGTTATTGATTCATCATGCAACTATTATGAATTTTTACCAAAGACTTTAATGGATCGAATCGATAATTTAGAAAAACATATTAGACGTCAAGATTTATGCTATTTATTAACTAAAAAAAAGCATACTTACAAAATTTCATTGTAATAATGATGGTGGTGGTTGGGTTTATTTGAAACAAGGAAAAAACTTTGATGGTTTATTTCACTTGAACATAAAAAGGAATTAGATAAAAATGATTATCAACTAGAAAAAATACGTGAACTATCATTTATAGAGCTAGAGTTCCTTCATGATTATTATTTATGAGGGAGAATATATGTGACTCTGCAAGAAGCCAATGTTTTTGTTTATTTTCCAGAGAATTGAGCTCATCGGGTTTTTACATATGATCGAACCATTGAAATAAGTGAATATGTGAAATAAGTTTCTTTTTCGAGCTATATCTTTTATATAAGCAGTGATCTGATCTACTTTAATATATTCTACAGCTTCAAAAAGTTTTTAAACTGGAGAAATCCTAGAACTTTCTTTTATTTTTTCTGATTTTTCTATTTCACTGTCAGTACTGAATTTGCTATGTTGCTTGATGTGAGAACGAGCAGAAAGGACATTACTTTTGTTTTCATTTTGTTCAGATACTTTATACAAAAAATACGAAATTCACATTTTTGTGGCATAAAATAGCATGCTTCGGCATGTTTGTCGCAGCCTTTGTGACAAGAACATCTAAAGAAGTCGAACGAAAGTCTTTTCGAGTAATTTCCAAAGTGTGGCACCTCATTCTTGCAGTCAAGAATGTGTGCATGGCTGTTTTTGTTCGATTGACCCACACCCAAATGTACACTCCATGCTTATATCTGCACAAAACAATCACATCGATACCCTTCTCGAGGGCTTTCTCAGGTGATATTTTGGATTTCAATATATATTATTGCGAAGAGAGAAGTTTCATATCAATAGTCTGTACATATTGATCATGTAGAAATATATAGAATAAAGTTTCATGGAAGTATACCGTATACGGTATTGATACAAAGATGAAACGACTCTTGATTTTTTTTCAATAGTTTCCAATAGTTCTTTGAAACCAAGTAAATTTTAGCTGTATATTTTTTCCTATCTATATGAATGTTATGTGAATTAGCATGTCTTTTTCGGACGGCATCGATCACTACCAGTCACTGATATTGAATTCTTTTTCAAGAGCATGTAAATGTTGGTCATTTCTGCCAACAAAACGACTAGTTTTTTTTTTTACATCAAACTTCTACGTTAAGAATCGATTGGAATAAGAGAACCATATAATAAACAGGTTCTTGTGGTATCTGTTTTAATGATCGTTGGGATTCAATTTAAACACAGAGTTTCTCTAGTGTAATTAGATTGATTACATCCAAGCATAGAATGAAAATGAACATGTTTTATTTGAGATCATTAGTCAATTGAGAAAAAAGTCAAGATTAATTTATAAAATGCAACAGTTAATAAGAAACTTATACATCAGTTATATTTATATTTCTTTCCATTGCACAAACAGCATCTAAGTAGTAGTTACGATTATGTACGGTGCGACTATCGGTTGCTATAGTTTCTTTGATATCTTCTGAAATCCTAGCATATTTTTTTTTCATAGATGCATAGAGAAAAGTGAGATGAAATGACATATTTTCATCTAAAAGCACTTGAGAAGATACTCGATAAATTACAGAATGGATCATTAAACTATTTCCATTCTCGTTTTTTTTTCTGTTTACAACTTCAATCAAGTAAATAGTTACTTTTGATGCGAAGGTTGCTAAAGTGCACAAATTTTGATTGAATTTGAGAAATGTATATCAATGGATAAGACGAGAAGAAGTAGAAAAGCCGCTTGCTCAACTACATCAGAATATTGTAACAAATGCGTGAAATAGATTGAAAATAAAACTAATTAGTGATTCTATTATTCTGTTGAACATTTTAGTTTGATTCAACTCTTGTTGAAATAGTAGTGTTGCTTTGATAATATAAACCCATGATCCTTCGTAGAAACAAGATATTCAAACGACTATGGTTCAGACATAATTCACACTAGTAAAAGGAATAATGAATCGCAAGAAACTATTTAGATAATTATTATGAATCATGATCAGCTTCATCAAATATATTCGATTGCTCTAGAATTACACTCACACTACGAATGTATTTTTAAGATGTTCACACTATAGGTGACTATCGGCATATCTCATTATGCCATAATTACATCACAGCAATCAAATCAAGTGTCATATGAGATATTGAATTTCTTCGAAACTTTTGAAATTGTAAAACATAAGCACGACCATCGAATATATTTACTTATGCGTCCATTACACGAACAACATTGTTTTGGTAATTGTTGATAAATAGCAGCATCGAATTCTTTATTACGACGAAATTGATTAACAATATAGTAAAATTTAGATCGATTCTCATGATCCTGTACAATGCAGTCGTCGGGTGTGGGTGTGGGTGGGTGAGTGTGGGTGTGGCTATGGCTGTTATTATAGTCACTCACTTCGAGATTACACACACCAACACCCACACCCCACCCTACTTTGTCTTAGATTTCTAGTAGAAACATTGCTCAGTTCGGCTAATTCTTATGTTATTTTAATCTAGTTTTCTTGTGTAAAAAATATGTTCTTTACTTTTTCTCGTTCGCATTTCCAAAACTGAGATTCAATATATTTTCACTTGTTCGACTTATTTCATCAAAAGTTTTTTCCCATCTAGCGAAGAAGCTAAAAAAATTCAAAGAAAACCTAATATTCAACTTAACCGATAGATAAAAACAGCATCCACATAAGCAAAAACTTTACAAAACAAATGAAATAATGAAGAAATCAGATCGAAATTGTTTGTAATCGCAACAAGTTCTCAGTTAATAGAAACAAATTCAAATAACATCTTCCAAAACTCGCACTAGCTGAAATTCCAACCCAAAATGAACCCATACTAGTCACGTTACTTCTGTAGTTTTATTTAAACAAAGATTTTTTTGTACTGTACTTTCTTTCTTTTCCATATCTTAATTCACCCACCAACAGGATTAAGAGCAAATATGGAGGGTGCAAAAAATGACGAAATTGACGTAGTAAATGTTTTTCTAGATGCTCTAGAATTCTTTATTCTATTTATTAAAGTTAATTACGAATTATAAATTAAAGCAGTAAAAAATTATTAATTTCTAAACATATTATTACTAAAAACAATTACAACTATTTTTACCTAAAATAAGAGAAAACTTCCCTAATTACACTATACATAGACATTGCCTAATCAAACTTTATAGTTTTTAAATCTGCCTGATACATTGCAAAATAAAGCAGAGACCCTCATTCTCCCTTCTGCTCTCTCATATCCTTATCTGCGCTTTGTCAAACAGATACTCACAAGATTATATCTTCAAGGCAATTGTATTGAAGACAAAGTAGCACAAAATCTGGCGAATGCATTACGAAATAACCGGGTAACCCTTCTTCTCTCTGCATCTCTCTGACATCCTCATCGGTGCTATTTCACACAGACACTCACCACACTCAATCTCTACCACAATCACATAACTGAGAAAGGAATATTTCCATCTGCATTTTGTCAAACAGACACTCACCGAACTAGATACTTTAGGCATTCAAATCGGAAGCGAGCTTCAATATCGTTTGGAGAAATTGATTGAGCGGAATAAGCAGAGAAAAAGAAAAATGAACATCTATGTGGATAGTGATTTGTGAAAAATGTTGGAATGACTTATAGAACGATTGATTGTGTGCCGAGTATGATATTTTAGTGTCTGAAACTTAAATAAAGCTTTTTGATTTTCACATTAGCACTTCAGTTAAAGAGAAGATACTGGTACAGTCTTTGAACTTTAATTTGTTGGAGATATTTGAATAGCCGTATGTGCGTTGAGGATGTTCTGAGTACTGATTTATTTATATGTGTTTGGTGTACATCCACATAAATATTCTAGTAACACTATCATCAGTGGAGTTTCGTCGTGTACTAATCAATAGGTAAGAGAAGTTCTTTTTCTTGCGAAAGTGAATGTAATTCTAGCAAATCTATCAATCTTTTTCTTAATTGGAATTTAATCATTGCTAATGAAAAATATAGGAGATGATGATTTGTTATGCTGACGTCTAATGTTGAAATGTGAACATCAAATTCGATGGTGCCAATTTGAGAAAACATTCTATGCAGAGTACCTGATATTTTTTGCAGATTGTATAACGCTTGGTGATTTAATTATTGTAACGTATTGATTATCAGTAGAATAATTGCATTCTTTTTATCGAATATTGAGATATGCACATATGATAATGAGCTACTGTCGAGATGGATAGATTTACTAGGGTGTGGGCAGTAAAGCTTGGTCACATATTGGTTTTCGGTGAAAATCGTATTGCTCAAATGAGGCTTTCTCCTGAGATATGGAATAGAATGAGGGCTGATTAATAAAAGTTGTGAGAACCATTGAAAGTGTACAACTTCATGGTAATATCAGACTTGTTGTTCAAGAAACGATTTGCTGCAGAAGTCATATGTAACAGTCTCAAGCTGAATATTTATTTCTTCATCAGGATGCCACTATTCACGTTATGGCATATTGTTAAATTATTTATTTTTGCTCACTTTTGATCGAGAGAAATTTAGGTATTGCCTTGAATCGATATTTCACAAGCAGTCTCTCAAAAATTTGAGCCACGTCAAAAGAGGCTGAAATCTTGTGTATCTTTATTTTTAAGGAAGAAAGGTAATTCTGCGACTGCTTCTTTCTACCAATTGCATCATCAAGCGCCCAATGCTCATCGTTGGAGTAATGTTCAATAAATCATGGATACATTATTGGTAATTTTCGACTTCAAAGCTTAGGATTTCTAGAAAACCTCAAAAATAAATTTCAACTTTTAGGATTCACAGAAAGTGTATTTGAAAGAGTGCCCCTTCAAAGAATGTGGTTGTGAAGCTTCTATAAACCGACGCTCTAATAATTAATAATTCAGTCTTCGAAATAAAATCTTCAAGCATTTTTTTACAATATTAATCATACGAAAAAAAAAGAAAATTGTTTGCATTTTATGTTTAAGTTTCAATATCTTGGTTGGAAACATTGAGTAGTTTGTTGACCAGTAGCAACAATTCTCTGTGGAGTTGTATTTGTATTTTGAATTCCTACTCGATTTCTTTTCCATCTGTTCATTACAATCCTTTTTAATTGAGGTGTCAAAACCACATTTGTTATGCTTAATCCTGTCATGGATAAACTACCAATAAACCATTGAATACGATAAGTAAGTGCATATTCAACATCTGTCATCGATGTTAGTATTAAAAATACCAAATTCGGCAATCCAAAAATAATCAACATACTAACAGTAATTCCAATTCGTTTAATAACAAGTAAATCACGTTGTTGTCGACGTTGTATTATAAGTGTTTGAACAGTTGATTGACGATAAAGAAATATTGTTATACGAATATATATAAATAATAAAGCCAAAAGAGGAAATCCATAGGAAATACTTATAGTCCATATTGCTCCATGTAACTGTATGTATGGAACGAAACAATAATTCTCAGTAGATATGTATTTTACATCCCGCCAGATAAGTACAGGACTTTGAAGAGCAAATCCTATAATTAATTGTATGGGGCCTACAATCATATAAAGCCCGTAGAGTTGAAGCCATTTGTGAGTGGCATAGACAATCCGACATAGCCGAAAGGTAACCTATATAGATGAGGAAAAAGGAATACTATGTATCATATATTATATCAATAATAGTTAGCACCAGAGCCCGAACCAGGCCACGATTTTTAGGTCGGATCTGGCTATATTTTTGTAAATAACAGTTACTTTTTAAATTGAATTTTATTCTAGAAAAAAACAACTCAACTTAGCATTTCTCAAAGATGACTATTGAATATGACGAATTCGACTAACCCTTGAGAATAAACATTAAACATTGATGAAAACAATCAAATCTACTGTCAGCCTGAAGAGGTTCTGAACACAAAAGAGAGACTGGATAGGTAATGAAACCTTGCTACTAAAATGAATTTTTTCCGCACGAAACTATCACACAATATTTTGAAAATCATCGCTGGTGGAATTAGCCCCCATCACACTGCTCACACTTTTCTCACGTAATTCCAAATTGCAGTAGCTAAATCCATTATATCCAACTGTTTCTGATTATCCAATCTATTTTATTTTACCATAAATATTATAGCTAATTACACTAATTGTAATATAATTTGAATGAAGTTTCTAAGCGAACCAAAATGTTATGAAAAATTGAAGGAAAAAAACTCACCAGTGAAAAGCATCCAGGAAAATATTTTCCCAAACACGATTCGAGTGTTTAATCTGATATTTCATAGATTTACATCAGAACTAAGACTTGAATGAACTAAAATTAGAGCTGTCCATTTATATTTATTATCAATACTAATTGTTTTCAAATAGTTTATAATTTAATATATGGTAAATTGAATAATAAATTAGATGAAACTATCCTATTTCTGCTAATCATGAACATCGGCCATACAGATATGCTCCAAAACGTTTAAAAAGTGAATTCAAATTCAACGAAAATAAGCTTACAAAAAATGAACATACTATCGTATTCATTAGAAATTAGATTTTCGAACGGAAGAGAGTTCCATAGGAAACTTCAATGCATTTTGAATAGATTTATAGGTACACATTTGTATGAGTTTATTTTCGTTGAATTTTTCTCCACTTTTTATGCGTTGTCACCCTTTTCTGTATGGTTGATATTCAATATCACCAAGAAATATTAGTTATACCTAATTTATTGTATAGCTTACCATTTAATTGAATATTAAATGATTTTAACATAAAGTATATTTATAATAAATAAAATCTGTTATAATTTATACTTAAAAATAAATATAAATTATCCTAAGTTATTATTTATTTGAAATATGAACTGTGCTAAATTATATTGATCTATAAATATAAGTAATCAGAAAAAAACTATTTCTATTTATTTTATATATAAATTACTAATAATTTCTATTTATTTTAAAGTGAAAGAAGAATGATATCCCTAACTGTGGTGCACAGAAAAGAAATAGGCTCCACCGTATCATGCATACTTGTAAACATTCATGAGAGAACTTTTAATTATGCTACCTTAATTAGTTCCATTAATCTGTTACACTTTCAATGAAGACTAATACTTAATTAAATCATATTATTACAACGAAGTTAGCTTTAAAAAGTAGACAGACCTTGACAGGCTGAAAAGGTTGTAGGCTTGTTGCAGGCAGGTCACGTCTGAAAAAAGTTGGCCGGATTGGACCTCTGATTAGCTTAATCTCTGTGATGTGAAAATGTGAAAGACGATGAGGATGTGTTGTTTTGTGCATTACTAGATGCTGTTAGTAGGAATCCATAACAGTAGATATTCATCTTCCTATATTACAATAACTGTAGAAAGGGGATAAAAAATACAACATCATGAATTCAAAGGTGTTTCTCATTCATTGTCTGACAGACTTTTGTTTAAGGACTATGTTTAACACTCTTGATCATATCGATTAGAATTTGGAAAGGAGAAGATATTGCTACGATGTTTGTGGGGCGGAAGAATCTAAATTTCTACTCCTACAGTTCATATATTTCTTATAAATCATGTTTCATAAAATACATAATCAATAATAACCTGACTAACAAAAACATTGTACATAGCAGCGATAATAACTGCAATAAGATATCCATTAAATATACACCATGAAGAATCAGAATTTAATCCGTAGAATTCACCTAATATTGAATTCATAGAAAACGAAAGTACGATTGTTCCATAGAGAAAGATAAGTATTAAGATATTAGCACACATAATTAATATTACTTTGTCTTCAGGCTTTGTACGATTAACAATTACATGAATTATAATGTAAGTAAAAATAACAATCGAAATTAAACAGACACATCCATCAACTATCAGTGTCAGAAAATTTAAAACCAAACCTGATAGTACATTTTCCATTGTTTAATTAAAGATTTATTATGAATATATTTCTATATCGATCACAATCTGAAACAAAATAAAGTACTCTTGTTTTAAATCATTATGTAAATTGATTCATTGACTAATGTAAAAGAAGATTTCAGATAGAGAACAGAGAACTAAGAGTATAAAGCAATAGAACTATAAAGTCATAAAAAGCATAAATAAATGTCCTGATATTTTAGTTGACTTAGTATAGTGTCTTCCTTTTTCTATTCAAAATAGAACAATTATTTTTTCTCAAAAATCCAAAGAATAATGAGATTATTGAATATAATAAAAATTTTTATAATTAAATGACTGTGCACAGATTTTTCTGAAATGCGCTGAAAAAAAGATTTGCTAATTCAATCTTATTTT
This sequence comes from Rotaria sp. Silwood2, assembly GCA_905329745.1. Taxonomy (NCBI): domain Eukaryota; kingdom Metazoa; phylum Rotifera; class Eurotatoria; order Philodinida; family Philodinidae; genus Rotaria; species Rotaria sp. Silwood2. The sequence goes on from CAJNSZ010000185.1 coordinate 36,034, forward strand.
GAGATTGTTGCTAGAATAAGTTAAATTAACATCTCACAGAAACATCGATGATTTCAATTTTGATTATTGTTTATGCTATAATAAAAATATTTTCACAACAAAAAATAAAAGAAAATTTCAATTAAAATTCTGGGAATATGAACTTTTTAAAATTTTGAGCGACAAAAAAGATAAAAATAGTATATTATTAAAACAATACATAATCTTAGTCTAGGTGAATTGGGAGCATGAATATCTAACTAATATGAATAAAAATTTAAGAAATATTATGCAAAGTAATACTTTTTGGAAAGTAATTGGGCACTTTTCTCATGTAAAAGAATCTTGAAAAGCGTCTGGTAAGCGATAGAAAATTTAAAAAATATATATTTTGCTCATTGAATTCAACTATCGAACTTCTGATGTAGACACTATCGTAATGAATTAGTTATTCAACTCTTCAAAAAATATTGTTTGGCAGCGTTATCATAAAAATCAGTTGGTTTTTACATGTCTTACCCATCTAGCCGATTTTTACAAAAATGGAGATTATAATGAAATGTCTTACTGTAGAAATATGATGGGTTTAATTACAGGAAAAGGCAATCTATTTTACGCATCATAGTTTATTGAGAACGTCACGCATTACAATGCATGATATTAGCTACATTATCATGCAATTATGTCCATTGTTTTTTTAATGAATTACAACGCATTCAAAATTTTATATTTTAAAGCCTTCGACACATTATAAGACTTTCTTCTTTGACAATTAGTTTTTTTTAATGATTTCGGCGACGTAGAATTTTTTAGCATTAATCAACATTCGTATCCTAACATCTATCCTCAGTATGAATAATATTTAGCTTTTGGTTGGCTTAGTGGTGTCATCTGGGTGTGAGTGTTGGTGTCTCTTCTTCATTCCTATCGATACACACTCACATCCATGCTTACACTCTTTTGTGGCTTCAGTAGCTTAGCATCTAATATAAAACCAAAGTGTAAAATTATTTTGACTGAACAGTCATTTTAAAATGAAATTCCTGAGACTAGGAGCGTGCAACAAGTATTTGATTTGTCATTCATTCTTTTCTGCATTTTATCATATAGCAGAGCAGAGCACAGGTATAATTATAAATGTTCACATGATAAGTAGTGAGAGAATGAAATGAAAATCCATGCTCATTTCTAAATTGATTCTGATCCACTCAACAATCTTACATTCACATTCCACATCATATCTCGTTTGTGCAAACTGCAACAACATCCCTTCATTAAAAAGAATAGTTGTTTCCTCTGTGTATGAGTTGGATTTATTTGTATTAGATAATTTTAAGTATACATATGATATCAACAACGCGATATGCATGCATTCATAATAGCTGCTTTCTTCTATCGACATTCTTCAGCCAGCGACATATTCCCTGTTGCTTCATGAACTTTAGCCATTGATTCTAATATGCCTCGTACAAGTTCATTATATTGATTATCATTGGCTAGAAATTTATCGTATAAAGCCAACGATTGTTTTAGATGTGCCATGGCCTTGTCAAACTGTTTTAATTGTCGCTCAATAATACCAAGTCTTCGATATAATTGACACAAATCTGCATGCTCATCAATGGTTCGACTAGTCTCGTCTTTCTCATTGATAATCTCTATGGCCATTTGGTAGTATTTGGATGCTGTTTTTCGCTGTTTCAGTTCTCGGTAAGTATTGCCGAGTGATTGATAGATCGATGTTAGCGGTTCTCTTTGCCGGCGTTGAATTTTAAGTACTTTCCTATAATGTTTCAGTGCCTTTTTATAGTTTTTGGTGAGATGATAGCATGTTCCAACTCTCTCGTGAGTATCAGCAAGCTCAAGATCGTACTTTGATAGAATTTCCGTTTGGATATTCAACATAGGCACAAGATAATCTAAAGTAGTTGCATAATTCTCACGATTCTCATAGATAGCAGCAAGAGACGAATAAGTCAAAACTAGATCAGCATCATCGGGTTCAAGTTGTGTCAATTGCACATCCAGCGCCATTTTATAGTATTCCGCTTGTTTTTGCCATTCATCCAGATCTTCATAGACTGATCCAATATTTATATAAGTTTGAGCAAGCAGACGAGGATTTTCGGCACTCGGTTGCTTAAAGCTATTAATAGCTTTCTCAAAGAACTCCAACGCTAGTTGATATTTCTTGAGTTCATGATACGTAATGGCCAAATTATTATACATTTGACCTGTTTCAGGATGTTGAGGATCTTCTACCTTTTTGATAAATATCTCCAATGCTTTCTGCTGATATTCAAGTGCCTTTTCTAGTTCGCCTTGTTGACTATAGATAGCACCAAGGTTATGATAGTAACTATTAAGCGATGGATGACTTGTATCACCATTAACCAACTCGAATCCTAAATCCAATGCTTTTGTACAGTTTATCATGGCTTCTTCTATCTGTTTAGCTTCTAAAAGTGTAGAGCCAAGAGCATTATACGCAAAAGCTAATGCTTCCTTATCGATTTTGTCTGCGTCAAGCAATATGGACACTCCTTTTCTTCCATAATCAATCGCTTTCATCGAGTTTTCTTCTACGGCACTCATTCTGATATAAACGTTCGCCATTGCCGTTAAATTAAGCGGTATTCGTCGTTCATATACTTCTAGACTTAGCTGATAATTAGTTAAAGCTTTCTTTCTCTTACCCATCCCATCATAAACATCACCTAACATTTGATAAGTTGTTGCTATATCCGGATGATGATTAGTCAGATAACGCTTACAAATATGTAGAGATTTTTTTAGATTTTCTTCAGCTTTGTTTAATCTACCCAAATCTTCATACATAGTACCTAAATTTATATAGGATTTAGCCAACGATGGAAAATTAAGAGAGCGCTGTTTTAATTTAGCATCCAGCACTTTCAAGCATTTCTTCAAACCTAATTGACGTTGTCCTGATTGAAAATAAGCATTAGCTAAATCACTTTCAGATATTATGGTCGACGGATGCTCCAGTGGAAGCGATGCTTTTTGAATAGTTATCGCTTTTTCATAATATTCAATAGCTTTTTCATGTTGATTCATTTCTTCATACAATAAACCTAAATTATGGTACTCAATTGCTATTGAAGGATGTTTCATGGTATTACGATTATTTTGTAGTTCTATTTTTAACGATTTTTCACTGTATTCGATTGCTTTGGCATAATCACGTATTTCAGCATAAGCTTGACCCATGTTACTGTATATCTTAGCGGTCATTATCGGTTCAACATTTTGGTGTGAAAGATCGATATCAAGAGAATGTTGAAAGTTTTCGATAGCTTCTTTATATTGTCCTTGGACCATTTGTACGGCACCAATATTGTTGTAAGTCGTAGAAAAGTTTATATGATCTTTGGGAAGTGTACTTTGTTGCACAGTCAACACTTGATAATAGTAATTCAATGCTCGTTCATGCTCTCCTTTTTCGTCAGAGATACGACCAAGATTCATATAACAAATAGCACGACCCTCATTGTCGAGTTCAAGCCCATTTTCATCAATAAGAAATTGAAAATAATGTTCTGCTCGATTGTAATCACCTTTCATCATCAGAAATTTACCCAAAGTAGCCAATGTTGGCTTTGCACCTATTTCATCTAAATAATGTTGAAAGAGAGCATCGAAACGCTCTTCAATTTCTGTAGTCGATGTCAAATGAACATCATAACCAATACCATAGTTTTCTACCTCATCAATTCGAAAAACGGTACCTGTAGAAAAAAGAATTTCTTTTTCCTTTGGCATTGCACTTAATTTGTCAATATTGGCGAATGGTTGTCGTGTTTGACGAACGTCAATCCGGAACAGTACTGATTCTAATCCTTCAGGTAAATCCATATTGACTGACGAATAACCTGTTGCATGACTAGGATTCTCTGATGTCGATAAAAATGTATTCATTGCGATAAAGCCTTTTCCTTGATATCTTTCAATAAGTTTCATATCCTTCGTACTAATGATCTGGCCTCGGTATACTACAAGATCAGACGTAGATGCACGCGTTAAACTGTCTAGCTGTTCATGTAGTTCAGCGATGATAAATCGAAATCGATAGATGACATCAATGTCTAGAGTGCGAAAAGCACGATTCAAACATCGATAGAGGAAACTATCCTTTGTGTACCAATGAATTGCTTCACCAGTCTTATAAGTTTGTTCAAATTCTGTTATACGGTTTTGTTCGTATATGTCATCTTTGTATCGTGTACGACAGGCATCTATTAAATCTTGCTTAGCTCGGTCGCCACGATTGTCACACATGGTAAGAATAATGCGTATGAGTAACTGTGACCACATAAATGATGCAGTTTCTTCATTAAGATCTTGAATAGATTTTTGATTCTCATCAGATTGAAAAATGCTCATTGGAGTGAAATAAACGGAATAGGTGGCCAAGTCGGCTAGGAGGCTTGAAAAAAGACGTTCTTTTTCGACAAAGACGCCTCTAATTTTGCTGTATTCTTTGGTCCATGAGCTATGCAATATCTCGTTTTCACAGAAAACATAGATCCAGATGATAGTGTCTATATCACGAACATGTTCTACCAGAGTGACACCCAATGAACCAGACACAATGAGAAAAATACAAGCTGGTTTGCTTTTAAATGTGCTTATGTACGCCATACATTCGCTCGAGTCCGTGAAAATCTTCAAACAAGCGGTCAATCGATGTAGTTCTATTTCCGTATCGATGCAGTCTTCATTTCGATTGATATTACTATCAAGCCATATGACAATAAGATTTTCAATGTCGTCTATGAGAGTACCATTTGGTAGAACATTTATTTTTGTTGAATGCAATGCGGAACGTCTAGATTCTGAAGTACGAATTTTCGACAATGGTGCATCCGTATCCTAAAAATGGATCAAACTCTATTACAAGATTCATTCCGTTATAACAAATGATAGAAATACTATCAACTTTTTCCGAAAAACAAATAGTGTGAAAAATAGCTCTCTCAATGATTAAATAAAGTATGAAAGCATATACGATCTTGTGAATGTTTCCTCCAACTCTGACTAAAATTTCAAAGCAATAATATGCACTCAATATGAAAAATGAAACATCAAGAAAGAAAACAAAGTATCGACAGAAAAGAAATGGAAATGAAGCGGAAAGAATTTCAGCTGATATGGAAAGATAAAAGCAACATAGATAAATAGACAGAATAAATGGAAAAAATTCAGTTCCTATGAATTTTTTTCAGAAAAACAAGCAGAAGTCATTGCAATAGATTCACAACTGATTGCTTGACCGAACTCATTTTTCAGTACACAAATATGTGGTTATAATGAAGATGTCACAAGTACAAACTACGCCATGCAATATTCTCAGTAATTCTGAAGAGTTTTTATATGATTAAAGCTTGAATAATATTGTAGAGAGGAATTGTACTGTAGATACAATCTTAAAATTGTATTTTTCTCCTATACAACGTTCATCTATGAGATGTGTAATTCTGTCTGATGATATTATAGAGCAGTATTTTCAACAATTTATCAAATTTTCACAAACAGTATGTAATAATTTACAGCATCGTCTGACTGAACGAAAAAGAACAACAAAGGAAAAAAAGAATTCTCAGATTTGTTAAATACTATCTTTAAGATTTTGCTTTGTGGTAGAACAAAAACGTAGAAAGCATAAGGATTAACTACAGTTGAAGGATGATAAAACTTTTTTGTGTACCAAGCTGCATTTTTAAATAGACATATGTACAGCCTTGAGGTATGCCCGAGAGAAACTCAATAAAGCTGAATAGAAAGTGCAGTGTGCAACCTGAGAGCTTTTTATTCATTAGTACTATGAAAATTTAGAACACGTCAAAAGTAGTAAAGCCCAAGGGTTTAAAGTAAACTACTAGTTTGAACGTGTCCCGACGCTCTTAAAATATGCATTGAAAACCATTTAATTTTCTCTCTTCCTTCGTTTTTATTTTTGCTGCTTCTAGAAAGCTCGCTGCGTGTTATATCTTTTTGTTATATTTGTGTTAAATATAAAATGGAATTTAGAATGTACCAATGCGTTCGAAGAAAGCGTAACATTTTTTTAATACAACGAGCCGACGATATGATAACAATTTGTACTTTACAGATATTTCGGCTGCAAAAAACGATAAATAGCGAACTCTTGTCTAAACGATGCGCTCTAGAAAAGTTCTATAAAAACTGTATGATTGAATTCTTTTAGTCCTGTTCTAATGAGTTTTATTATATTAAAAATGGACTGTAGACATAATGGTATCCCTTTTCATCATATTTTAAATGTTTAGAAGGTTTTTTTAAATCCCTATCAACTTAACATCATACAGCACTTCGTACAACTTTCAATGGCATATCATCGAAGAATAATAGTTCAGTACGCTGTAAATTTCTACACTACGGATATATGGAAAGCAAAAGTAGCCTTTCAAAGTTTTTAAATATAATAGGAAGTGACACGGCCATGTGGATTATTCATTGAGAGTATAAGAAAAAAACCATTCGAGCGGGCTNGGGTTGAAGGCGTGAAAAATATCATATAATCAGCAAGTTGTACCAAAAAAAAAAACACTTGACTTGCAATTTCGATATTTGTATTGAGGGTAAGCATTTTGATTAGAGAGAATTCAGTCTTTCTTTCGTTAATACATTCTCGCATTTGCTGGGTTTTATCCCAGTAGTTCCGCTCTCTAGGTAATAAAATGAATCGATAAAAGTGAAAAAAAAAGTAACGCACAGAGAGAAAGAAGGCCACAGGACAAAATCAATCTTCATTGTCGATTTCTTTTTTCTTTCTGTAAGAAGGCATTGGCGGCTGGTAATAGTTTTTTCGTTCATTCTTACATGCCCTCCCTACTTGTTTTTTTATTCCAATCATTATCTCGGTTGCTAGTTATAGGAATTCAGCTGAAGAGGTGGAAAGAAATCACATAAAAAAGGGAGCAACGACACAGAACAACTTTCATTCGTAATTTTGTTGTTGGTTTTGAAAGTAGGTATTAATGGCAGCAACTTCTTACTTTTTTCCTTCATTAGTTTATTCGCTCGCTGTTTCATGTTTTTTACACATCGTTGCTGTCTGTTATGATTCCTTGCCTTTCGTTGAAGACGTAAATATAAATCATAAAAAGAACGAAACAGTAACCGGACCAAACCTTCTTGGTATCTGATTGCTTTTGCTAGAATGAAACTTTCATGATAGGTAGTTGATATGCGTACTATTCCTACGACTCAAAGGTTCGAACATTATATTTGTATTCAGCAGATATTCACAAAATAGCCAACCTAACTTTTTCTTAGAAACAAATAGTACGAAAAAATTTCACATTGTTTTAGATAGCTATGTCGGAAAAAATTTATCATGGCGATCCTGATCGCGACCATCAGTTTTGGGTTTATCCACGAAATAAAGCGTTGATAGCTCCTCAGTGGGATACGTATAATGCAGATGATTTGTGTGATAATTATACGTTCATTGGCCAAAATGGATGAGGTGGACCGAAAACATATAGATGTAATGGTCATGTCAGGTAGATAATAGCTATAGTCAAAAGAATTTTCTCTAATATACAATGTAAATCAATCTTCTACTTTTAGTGGATCGAGCAGTGGTGGTGGTCGAGTCCAAAATGTTTCACGAGGTGGCTGACAGTAGGCCCTGGACGATTGGTCCTACGTCATCTCCTAAAACCAAGTGAACTCACTAACTTTTCCCCTTATTGTCTCTATTATGTGATACTGCTACTTTGCATCCGTGTTTTTGGTACACTGCTATTTGTGTCTTCCGATGTTGGTTCTTGTGTAGATGGCAAACAGAATTATGATAGTTAAAATCGAAAGTTGTTTTTTCAACTGATTTTTACTTGAAAATAGCTTTATTGTTTCACTTCTTCACATGTGTTCCTCTCGGCTTAAACCTATGCTGATTAGTATGACATATGGAGCTTACTAACAGATATTTTAATAAATTTTTAATACTTCTCAATGAATTCGAAAAATATGAAAAGACGGATAGAATGAAGTTGAAAGGACACAAAGGAAACGTGGCAGACATTCTCTCGTGTTTCCAATATAGTTAATTTGAACTTGACGACATTGGATTTAGTTGATCGAGAAACTATCACTGATTTAGCCCTTCTACAAGGGTCTCTTTTCTCACTTGAATCTATACAGTGAACTTTAATTAAGAACGATTTTTATTTTCAACGTGTGATAAAAGGTAATGGATGATGCTGGAACATGTTTGAACGCAGTTTCAATAATTTTCATCAGGTTGCTTTATTTTGCTTTCATTGCACAAGGGGCACTTGAATAGCTGCTTTCATGTGCGCAGCAAAAATTCGATAAGAAAATGAAGAATGGCGCACTTTTTTTATTGTCAGCAATGAGTGTTTTTCAACTTCTAAGAAAAACAGCGCAGAATCAATACTCAGATGAAGTAACACTGAATCAGCAAATGTTGACAACCGATGAAAATGTCGTAGAGAAAAATGGTTTAAAGAGATATAATTTCAATAATTCTATTTTTCTATGTGATCGAGATCGACAACTATTTCAACAATGAGTTTTTCAAGCCAATTTCATGAGAGAAAAAATTTCTTCCAAAGTGATTTCGAATGTTGAAACGAGATGCTTTGAACATTGCTCTCATTGTTTAGGAACATAAAAATGTAGTGTATCTAATGAAGGAGGCTAGATTTTATTTTCATTCATCGTCGGGACCGAGACCAGCTCTGAAAAATGTTGGTCTCGAAAAATCACGAACTGTGGTCTTTGTATCTATTGGAAAGAGCTCAATCAGTAAATTACCTCTTGCAACTACAGTCTGGCTTGCTTGCTGCTGTGCAAGCGAAATCATCCACCACTCAAAACGAAATAAGCAATAATCGTTGTGTTTGATTACTATTGATACTCAGTTCGATGTTCGTTCATTGAAAGAAGGAAACAAAGCTCATTCAGTATTATCTTTTCGAAGATCAACGATTCTCATCCAATCCTGAAAGTGTGTGTTTTTTGTCTTTATTAGATGATCTAATTATTTTCTCGTCAATCTAGATCGATTTATTGATTTAGTCTGTCAAGGTTCATAATACTCAGTAGAACATGTGAAATATTTTCGTCAAAAATCATCAATAGTATTCTCGACCAAGCTTTTCAACGACAAAGTGCAATATTTGTCTCGTTCGATATCGATTCAATTATATCTAACTCATGTCTAGGTGTCAATGCACCAGCAACTGTCGATCTCACAACTCAACAAGCGTATGATCTTTGTTTTTAAGCTGGAATTTGTCTCTTGGTCAAATTAGCGGATATTACTGAATACAATCCAAAAATTGAACACTATCAACAGGAAAACTAGTTGCACCTCTCCTCTATCATTTCGTTCTCGAACAATCAAAAGCTGTGAAATTGCTCAACGATATAAACTCTCATTCTCAAGATCAATTAATCGTCTCGCATCTATCTACATTCTAAACTCTTTTTCCAGAATACATACGTCTTCCATTCATCGAGTTTTCTATTTACATTATTTTCAACATAGAATCACTTTTAATTCGATATTGATGTTTTATTTAGATGACAATTTGTGTATTTCACGAGATTCGTTGGTGAATTGAAGAAAATCATGGCAAAGTCGAGTAAGAGCATCATTCTTGTTCGTAGCAATGACTGATGCGAGTTTGTCGACAAGTTCATCGACAGTTAACCAAATCTGCTTCAGGAGATAAGCAGTTGATAGAACAAGTTGAGTCAATGTTTTGACTGAATGATCGAGTCGATCGAAGAGATTGAATTGAATTTGAAGGCTAGATGAACTGCTTGGTCGAGAATACTATTGATGATTTTTGACGAAAATATTTCGCATGTTCTATTGAGTATTATGAACCTTGACAGACTAAATCAATAAATCGATCTAGATTGACGAGAAAATAATTAGATCATCTAATAAAGACAAAAAACACACACTTTCAGGATTGGATGAGAATCGTTGATCTTCGAAAAGATAATACTGAATGNTGCTGCGAGATATTTGATAATACTGTCTCTTAGAAATCTGTGTCAAATGTCGCATACAAATAAACAAAAAAACAAGTATCTTGTCATATTGATGTTTGTTGTGTATGTGTATACATTTGTTTTATCTTTAATTTCGTTTTTCCTTTTTCCGCGCTTCATTATCATTATTAATATTATTATCTATTTCACTCTTGTTTTTATTAACTAATAATTTCAACTTCTTACTTGTTCATTAAGTTACTTCTCTCTATTTTCTTGTCCAGTAATATACTTTGAATTTTGATCCATATTCGATATTTATTCATATTACTCTTATCACTACCCAGCTCAAGTTATTGTGGTACCTGGCATATTTAATAGTTGCATCTCATTCAACTCTAATGACGTAATAGGGGGCGAGGTCTACAACTGAGAGACAAAAATATTTGAAATGAACTCAAAAAAAAGAGTTAAAGTTTCTATAATTTTTAGTGAATTATCTTGTATTATCATATACTAATCAAAGAAAAACTCAGAGAAGATAATAAAAAACAGAACATCTATTATCTGAATTGATCTCAAATGAATAAATTTCAGAGTTTATAAAATTTTTTAATCCATACTGTAAATTCATCAGATACTTGTTTTTTGTTTATTTGTATGCGACATTTGACACAGATTTCTAAGAGACAGTATTATCAAATATCTCGCAGCATGTAACTTTTTAACATAGAGTGGAACACGGTGCAGAGCTGTAGAAAACTTTTCTGTATAAGAATGATAAGAGATACAAACAAAATCGATCTCCAAGGATCAATGTATGTTTGTCGTTTTTAGTAGTAATTTATAGTTCATAAATATACTAACACAATATTGCCTAATTTTCTTCTTCTAGCTTTAATAAGATCTTCTAATGTTTCAGCTTGTTCTTGATGTTTTTTCTCATCTTTTATAGCTTCAAGTTCAAGCTTTCTTTTTTCATATTCAATTTCTTGTATATCACCATTCGCAAATTCTTTCTTACAACATATCATCGATAATAGGCGAAGCGTATATTTTTTTATCTACCATCTTTATCTATTATATCCACATATTTCTAGAAGATAAATTCAAATAAATTGAAATTGATAATAGAAAATATACTTTTCGAAGTTGTTTACATAATTTTGCATATAGAAAACTATAGTGTGGTTCATCTATAGCCTAATACACGAAAGATGTTTAGTGCTATTTAATAAAAACTAACAAGAAAATTTACTTTAGAATGCAATATCATAATCATTCCTTCTAGTTTTTCATAACAATCAAAATCTAAAGCTGCAGGTTGTTTTTGTAATTGATCATATGTTTGTGGTGTTAATTTATTTACTATGGATGTAACATCACATAAAAATCTATTATCAGCATCAATTTTATTTTGATCGACTGGGATGTAAGGCTTTGTAATCTGATTACTAAAATCAGATTTAGTTGATACATGATTTTCTATTTTATGACTTAAATTGCTTGTTAGTCTGCGATTATTTTGATCATGTTTTAATGATTGACGATTAGTACCTAATGATTTTTGAAGACAGGAACGATTAACACGTTTTTGACTATTTGTATTAGTACATGAATCACTTGTATTATTATTATTATTATTATTATTATCATCACATCGATTAATAAAAATATCGAGACCAACAAGACGTTGTGGAGCCGAAAATGGTCCTGAACTATCACGAATAAGTAGAAGTTCTTGACGATCATAATGGAAATGTTTCTTTGGTTTTCCATCATTGATTATTGTTGTTGTGCTTGATAGTGTTTGTTGTGATTTCAATGAAGTCTTACTAATTTCTTCATTCATTGCCGATATTTGATTATCAGACTAAATAATCATAAAGAAAAGAAAAACGATTTCATAATAAATTCGTTGTCTTCTATAATGCTTAATCCGTTTTATGATGCTTTTTTTTCTAAAAGATCTTCAAGATACTATTCTTAGCACAGCCATAGCTGGTGACTCTAGCATTCCGCATTTACGTCCACGTTATCAGGGATTTCATTGGCTGACTTTTGAAATATTTCGAAGAATATCTAATAAATTTATTTTTATACCTTATCTGTTTGAATATTAGAAGACGCAGCAAGTATAACAGGAGATTGTTGTGGAATTTCAGTTTGTTTTTTTATTTTATTTTTTGATTTGACACTCGATTTAACTGTATTCGTCGTGCTCGATTCAATAGCTCGATTTTCAGTCGTTATTATTGTTGAAGATATTGATGACATCGTCGTAGCCGAAGTTATTGATTGTGTAGAAACTTTTTCAGATTTATGTAATATGGAATTCAAAGGATATGGCGATTTTTTCTTTTGTCTTCTCTTCTTTCTAGATGATATTATGGGTGCACATAAATTCGATTGTTGAACACTTTGTGCTATTGTAGGCTGAGATGTTGCTACTGTTCCTTCATCGATCTAGAAGAAGAGATTTTGCTTGAAATTTTTAAGTTTAAATAAAAAAATAGAAATACTTTTGTATCTTGTGTTTGATGACTTTGTATTTGTTCTTTTAGATCAGGGTGTGTAACTGGTGGCTCCTGTGGTATTTTCGGTTGATTGGCAACTGTTGATGGTACTGAAGGCATTGGATAATGTGTTGGTATTAAATAAGCTGATCAAAACAGAAAAAAAAAATAATAAATTGATTTATTTTATAAATAAGAAAAAAACGGTACTTGGAAATAATGCTTGTGGATAAACAGTTGATGCTGACGGAACATTATTATTTTGTGGTGCATATGCTAGAGGATATCTATTTAGTGAGATGTATTGTGAACAATTTACATTTTCATTTGGTGGTCGTAGAATAGGAAACGATGGAGGATTCTGTTCAGAAAGGATTTTTGACATAATATCTATCAAGTTTTTGTTATTAGACTAACCATTGGTCGTAGATTATTCGCAGGCATAAATGATGTAAGAGGAATATGAAATTGTTGAGGATAACTCTCAGGTATTTGTTGATTGATATACTAAATAGATATGAAAAGTTTGTTGAGAATTAAAAGAAATTTTATATTTACTGATTGATGATTCATGTGAAATTGACATCCCATTTGATTCCATAGTTGTACAGGAGATGCTAAAAAGAAATATAATTTCAATAACAATGTTGATAAATTAATCTTAAACTGTTCTATACCATTATTTGACATATAAGAACTAGGTATTTGCGGATGTGACGCTGCTGAATACGGATAATATGATGGTTGATCTGTATTATTTATTATAGAATATGAATATGGCTGGTTTATGGAATTGGCTGAATGTGAATCTAGGAAAAAGAAATTCCAATTTATATGTTCCATATATTAGAGAAAGAAATGCTTTTATTGTATTTATTTAAAGTTTTATTACAGTATCTGGTATCTATTTTTATATCTTGAAAGTTTTCGTTTGAAACTCAAGTTTTTTCTCTCATGGAAAATTTCGCAGCTAATTAGCGACGAATATGTATTACAACAATCTCGGTCTAATATTTCATATCGTCTGCATTCAATGTTAATTTAATTTCTATTGGCAATGATAATTTGAATACTCTACTTCGGGGAACTGTTTCATGAATTGTTGTTTATTTCAATAAAAACTAGCAGTCTTTCGATAATATTGATTCATTCTGAAAAGGACTCGAATCGGCGTACCTGTTTCGCTTTAAGTAAAGCTTTCCTTCTCTCGATTAAAAAAAGTTAAGGTATTTTCTTATTGGTAAATGTCTATACCTATCTAGTAGTTAAGCAATCGTTCTTCACAACTAATTAAATAGTTACTGTGTATCATGGATTTATACTAGCGATATAAACTGTACAAGATTTAGTAGGAGGATCGATTTCATTAGATTTATAGGTGAATGCAACAATTACTTTCAATTTTAAATTCTGTTTTGATTTTTTGTATTATCCAAACTTTAGGCTTGCAAACTGATTGAATTCTCGTCCGTTGTATTTCTGAGTCGATTCCCATCATTCTACTACATCGATACTTGAATAGAAAAATAAATATTAGATGCAAGAAGACATATCTCATGTATGAACTACTCGATAAAATGGGTATTTTCAAGTTCAATTAGGAGTATTGAATGGCTGACTGTTTCTGTTAAAATAAATAGTAATGTATCATAGATACTCCTACGATGAAGGACGTAAGTTATCTTCGTAATTAAAATCGATTTGTCTTCCAAAGGCTACAATCTAAAGTATAATTAGTATGGTGAATATTTCATTCAAAGATGTATATTCAAGCTATCTAAATGAAGCAGTTTTTTCGATTTTTACTAGATTCAAATCCAAATAAATGATATTTTTTCTATTCGTTTTTCGATGATAAATTGAAATCGAATATTTTCAGCTTGTTTAAGAAATAACATTTAGCGAAAATTGACCATTTAAAAAAAGCCTCAGTTGTAGTTTATGTCTTGAGTGTTTGTAGGTCATTTGTTACTTTAAAGCTGGCTTTCACTTGACAGTGATTCTATTGAAATAAAAACTATATATTTGAGATAATGTTATCGNGCTTGACAAGAAGATCGAATTGATCAACGATTATTTTACATTGATTCAAAAGCCAACAAGCAAAGCTCAATTACGGATTTTTTTCGAAAAACTTGATTGTAAATAAGAAAATAGAAAATAAACTTAGTTGAAGAAAAGACATTAAATAATGAGAGTGAAATCCTGATACAATCGATGGTCTAAGAATAGATTGGTAATATATATGTATGATTAGTGTTTGTGACCAATATCTGTAAAAACCTCTATGACAAGGGCATCCCCGTTAAGTGGGCGATTTAAAAAAGTCCCGACGGTGCCCATCTAAGGGAAGTTTTACTGTACTTAGAAAAAATAAACATTATTCACTTCATAAATAAGTCCATCACCGGAAGCAAGAATAATTCCACTCCATTCACTTAATTCTAATGTTTGTACATATTCTCGAGCATAACCAGCATATTCTATGATAGTAAAATACAATATAAATTTTTTTTTTTTTGACAAAATGTTTTTTGTTTAGTTACCTGTTACAATTATTTGATAATTAAATTCAGCTTCACTCCATATACCAACGGCATATTCCATAACAAGACGATAAGCTTTACCTGCACCACCAGCTGGATTAACAAAAACAAGTGCACGTTTATCACGTTTTGTTGTCATAATATCAACTAAATTTATTAAATAAAATTTTTGTACTTTTTTTAAACAAACAAAAAAAATATAAATAAAATTTACAAGGAAGATTTCGTCGTAAATAAATTGCATATGTTACATTATTATGCCATCGTATTATTTCAGCATAATTTGTTTCATAATCATTATATTTTCCATATATAAATGTATGTTGTGTTCGATGAAAGTCACGTTTTTTTGAAACGATTCCACTAAATGTATGTGATCGTTTTAATATATACAAATAAAATGTTAAATAACATTGATTAGAATTTTTCGTTGATTTCATACATAAACATCCATAAATATCATCAATTGGTATAATTCGTGTATTATTTATAGATGATGATTTAGCTTTATTTTCATCTTGTTTTAAAATAATTGAAAGATTTGTTAATGAAAGTTTGAGTATATATTGTTGAGATGAATGACGATCATAAAAAAATATATCTTCAAGATCAATGGATTTACATTCTTCTTGTGCCATTAAATGACAATATAGATTCTAAAAATTAAAATTATTGTTTATTGATTTTTCTTGTTTGAATAAATTTATTTCGAATTATTTTTATTTTTAATTTAAAAGAAAATCACAGCATTTACACAACAAATACAAGCAAAGCATAATGATATATACGGACGGTTAGAAGAAAAAAAAAACGATAGAAATCTTAGTTAAATCAAGTATTATTTCATTCAATAGTATTATTCAACCATACGTTGCAGTTCAGTTGTATAAACATTAACACTTTCAGCATCGTATAAAACAAAAAAGACCTGTTGAAGATTTGTTGTTGCTGTTTGTCGAAAATATTTTGATAAAGCTGCTAAAATTGTTTGAGCAGCTGTTTGTTTCGGAAATCCAGCACTAAATAATAACCAAAAATATTATTTCACAATTTTCAAATATATATTTTACATACTTTCCACTACTAATACTTGGCAATGCAACAGATGTAAGACCTTTTTCATCGGCTAAAGTAAGAATATTTAAAGTAGCCTTGTCAAGTTCAGTAATACATTGTTCTTGTGTACCAGCATTCCATGTTGGTGAATTAACATGAATTAAATGTGATGCAGACAGATTAGGTGCATCAGTAATCATCACTAAACAATCAAAAATATGAATATAAAAATAAATTAACAATTAACTATTACCATCTCCAACATTAGTTAATGATTTAGTTTTTGCTGCTTGAGATAAAGCATCTCGTAATTCTTGTCCTCCTGCTTTAGACAAAGCATGGCCTAATTTTATTTGAGAAGAAAAAAGAAATAAAAGAATTCTTATTGCATGAAAAACAAAGAAAATACGAACCAACTTCACCACTCATACTGAGTGAAGTACCCGTTGGATGAACAATCGCATCAGCCGTGATATTAATAATATTTCCTTGAACAACAGTCAACTAAAATAAATATTTAAAAAATACATTTATTTTTCAATATTTGTCATACCTTTTGTCCACGAATAAGAACACGTTCAGAAAGTGTTGTTACTGCAGTACCTTTAAGTGCAGCCGCCTAAAATGTAAGAATATAAAATTCTATACATTTACAATCAATAATCAAGATTTTTACCTTTGATTTAGGTGTTCCTAAAACAGTAAAACTTCCTAGACCTTTTGTCAAAGCTGGTTTACGTCCACTAGCCTTTGTACTTTTACCAGCTGCTTTTGTTTTTGTTACTGTTGATGCTCGTGATGAAAATGATGATGATTGGTCTGGACTATCACCAGTATTTTTTGGAAGAAGAAACGGAAAAATTGATGGAAGAACGCCACCTTGTGGTATTACACAACCACGAAGTAACTAAAAGGTAACATATGCATTACATGCTTTTTCTTTCATATTATTTTACTTTATTAAGTTCGTCATCAGTAGCTATAGCAAGTAGAACATGTCTTGGTATAATTCGAGTTCGTCGATTATCACGTGCTGCATTTCCACTCAATTCAAGTACTTCAGCTTTAGATAAAATTAATTTTATTGTTATTATTGTTTTGTTTTTGTTTTTATTATAAATAAAATATTTAATTATACCTACCAACAAGATATTCAGCTACGGCTGCTAAATAAACAGCTGCACCTTTTGTTACTCGAGTCGTAGAAGTTGGAGCCGCTTTAAGATAACGATGCATACGAGTGACTGGAAAGATGATTCCAGCACGTGTTGAACGTGATACACGTCCTTTTTTCGATGAGTTTGATACCATTTTTATTTTAATAGAAATGATTCTGTTCAAGAAAAACTAACTAGAAAAATTATATTATTCTTCCTTTTTTTGCACAAAACAACTAAGAAAATGAAAGTTAACCTTGCTGCGGTTTTTTTTCTTCTTGTCAACAAGAATTGCTCAAGATCGTTGTAATATTTGTTCTGTTTGACTTACCTTTTACAGGTTTTCTAGTTCGGCGAATCAAACAAGTAAAATATTTGACATATTGAGGTCACTAGTAACTGGAATATTATTATGAATTAAAAATTTATTTTTTACAATGAGCTATACACAATGACAAATTATGTGTAACTTTTTATAAATAGCTTTATACTAGCGGATGCTCCATAAAGAATGGAACACTTTGACTTCCATTTTTGGACACAGCAACACGGTTTAAAGACACTGTTCTAAGATCATTCGATATAGAATTTTTTACTCTACGGAACTGTCGATTTTGTTCTGCAAATAAGTTTTTCTTGTCGTAGAAAAATCAAAAAGATTGACAGTCACTCAGTTATTAAACTAGAAATGTCAGAAAATAAAAGAACAATTTTTAAAAATATGTTTAAATAATAATCCGCCAAAATTCTAAGTACGTTGCAAGATACACACATACTGAAATGTTGAATCTTGTGATGTTTTGCCATTTTAGAAAAATCAATTGGAAGAACAATTTTTCAAGCGAAAATTAGAAAATGACAGAAAAGACTCTTTCTAACAGCCCTACACCATTAAAAGCAATCTAAAAGTGTTCATTGTTCAATTTACATGTTACATCATTTTCTACAGACTTAAATTCGACATCCAAAGATATAATATATAATTGTTTACATAGGATGCTAACTTTAAAAAGTACGAGTTTCGAAAGCGTATTAAAAATAAAATAACACTAAGCGTTAGTTCTAAGCCTTTTGCACTTAAAAAACATCACTACGACCCATGAAAAGATCTTTGGAGTATTAAACTCAATATCTATTGATGTTAAATACTTTATATTTAGCATTCAACTTGATGAGCACAAGTTTACACAAATTGTTAGATGTCCGCAGAAAATAGCAGGCTATTGTAGCTAGGCAATGAAGCAAACCTTAACCTTTCCAATTATTCAGCGACAAGAAAAACTTATCGAGAAAACAAAATCCACATTTTTATAGAGCGAAAAATTTTCTACCCAATGAGTTGATTTTCTTTAGTTCGAAAAGACTAAAACGAGTGACCGAAATAATGAGATAAAACTTGTTCATAGCTGTAAAGGAAAAGTCAGATCAGAATACGTGTGCTTTATCGTGTATCTTTTTTTTTGTTAATTACTTCTGCATGATATAGACTTACATCAATCGGATGTTGTTACTTAATACGCGACAGTGATGATGATGATTGACAAAAAGTTATGTCTTGCACAAGAATTTAATTGGAGTAAAGCATATAAAGAATTTTCCAGTTTTGCAAACACACTTAAATATGTCAAGTCTTTTTCAATGATAATAAAAACTCGTTTTTATCATTTTATTTACCTGACTATTTTCTTTTTTTTTTGTATTAAAATATTTTGATTTTCTTGTAAATTATATGTTTTGCACGATAAATATTAGTAAAAACTTCTATTTCTAAAGAATTATTCGCATCTTCTCAATGTAAATGATATAAAAAACGTAAACATTGATTTGAAATGATTGGTACTAATAAAATTTTGACGTGTCATGGTATTTGAATTATAAAAAGTTAATAATCAAGACTTGATTGATCATCATGAGAAGGAGGATCGTAGGTAAACATAGTCTTTTTCTTCAAATCAGAATAGTTAAGCATAAGAAACAAATCTCACGACTGATAGTATTTGTCAAAATATGACTCATAATTTCGATAAATTTCAACCGTTCATCTTGAAATGAATGCTTTATTCTTATCAAATTGTCTCTCAAAATAGCATGAAAATAACCTTCAACGACGAAGAGATTCGTGATTCAACATGCCAGAATTCATTAAAAATAGAGGAGTAACAAAAACAAGTATTAAAAACAAAATCCTTTTTTGAGTCATAGCGAAGAAGCAACTGTTCTTTTTTTCATTCTTCATCCATTACATTACAGTTATTCGATCTCGGATTGCTTCTCATGATTAGAGTTTAAACTGAGCTCAATGTTTAGTGAAAATATTATCTTTAAAGGTTGAAATTGATGTACTTTGTATCCAGTCATAGGACTTTTTGTGATCCTTATACGTATATATATATATATAATTTGATATCAATATATGTTCATTTCGTAGAACAATGTTAATAAATCTTATATTACTAAATTTTGTTAGTATAATTAGTAGATGCACTAGTAATTATCATCATATGAACAAGCATGTTCAACTATTATTTTGTTGTCATTCATTATGGTTTTATCTGCTTTGATTCAAGGATATAGACAAAACATCAATAAGCAAAAAACAAAACAACAAGAGAACAAATAATGCTTGGTTTTCTGTATCATTGTTAACTGTTCAATAGCGAGAACATGAAAAAAGAAAAACGAAGGTATAATAACAAAAAAGTCAATAACTGCACAACTGGCTGCCTAATTTAGTCTCTAGTTGGAACCACATACACATACTCGCTCATTTAAACACATCACAGCATGAAAAAATGAATATTAACGAAAAACAAAAAGCAGAAAAAAAAAATAACACAAAAAAAGCACCTGTTTTCAATATGAAACAAAAGGTTCAAAAGAAAAAGAAGAAGAAGAAGAAGAACAAAACTAGGAAGAAATGTACGTAATCAAATCACTCTTATTTGTTTGTTATTGAACGCACATTCATATACATACAAATAGTGAATCAAAACAAATGAAAGACAATATTCTAGTTCTCCTTCGTTACGCCATCTACAATAAGCCATTATTTATGTACATTCGCTCTGGAAAACGTATGTTCATCGAAGAAAAAAAATGCATTAAGCCGGTAATGTTATCGATGTGTATGTGCATATATGATAGAAACTATAATTAAACAGAAAACAATCATAGTTTAGATGATAGGTAAGAGGAACGCGCGAGCGACCCCACCCGCCGCCCAGCGCCCCCCGCCCGCCGGAATGCGTCTGAGAGGCTCAAGAAACAGAATGAACA